>APFE030679522.1:197254-230639 GCA_000404065.3 Pinus taeda
ATTACATATAATTAATTAATTTAAATAATATAATATATATTACATATTATTTTAAATAATATAACATTACATATTACATATTAATATGTGTTAACTAATATATATTAAAAATATAAACTAATATATAACTTATACTAACCTACCTTATCCACTCATTTATAATATATGAAAAGTTTTAAAACTAACATATAAACCATTGAACCATTAACGGTTCATATGGTAATGCAAACGATTCATGAAATAAAACCTTCGAATTAACCATGTGCATGAGAATTTACGGTAATGCACTTTGTATCGGCAGATCGGGGAAGAAGGGGATATCGGGGTATCGGTCGTCGGGAGGTTTTTGGTGTATCGGATCGGCATATTGGGAGGAAGGGGATATCGGGGTTCTTTATATCATGTACCGAATGAAACTCCCGACCCGATAACGTTTTTTATTATTTTTTTTTTTTAAATTTTAATTTATTAATTTAATAATATTAATTTATTAATTAAATTAATATTTAATATTATTTTTTGGTTTGTTTTAAATTTTAATTTAATTAAATTAATTTTTTTTTCCAACGAAAAAAAGCATAACTTTTTATTAATAAGATAAAAAGTTACATCCCTTGAGCAACCTTGTTCTGCTCAGAAAAGAGGAACAAGACATAGACTGTTTAACACTTCCCATATTAGAAGCTGGGAAACCTGTAACGAGGAGCGATCTGCGATCATCCTCCATTTGGAAAAAACATACCAAAAAAACCGCATCTTATCATCACGGTCTTGGATACTAGCCGCACCAGAAAAAGAGGTGGCCTGTGCAGGGATCAGAGCCCCGCCATATACATCTGTTTTGTCATGTGTTCCAGAATGAGAACAATGGCCTCCTACAACGAGGAAAATAGCCATATAGTTACAAAAATATATAGTATGTAAATATGATGATAAAAAGATATACTGCTACAACGGTATCAGCCTGCTGCCCCATGAATATAAAACAAAAAATACAGCCGCGTTGTAGCTGAAACGGGAAAGTGTCACAGAGGCGGAACAAAAGGAGGGATCAGAGTTGAAGAAGTCTGTCCCTGAATTGATTCTTCTATAGACCAGTGTCCCAGATCTTGTTGTAGGCCTGATTTAGAGAGCAGATCTGCTGTAGCATTATGTTCCCTGTATATGTGGCAAAAAGATACACATGTAAAATGAGTTTTGAGAGAAACAATATCCTCAAGAAGAGAATTTAAAATCTGATTATGACACATTAATTTCCCGTTGACCCAATTAATAACATTCATGGAGTCCCCAAAGATTTGAATAGACAATAAATTCCTTTTTAAAGCCCAACACAAAAGGAGACGAAGAGCAGCCAGTTCAGCGTAGTTGTTTGATCCTTGGCCCAGGCCCACAGAAGCTTTGAGGAGGTGGTCTTGGGAAAGGTGGATGCATATGCCAGCGCCTGCTTTGCTTTCTTGTGAGGCCCCATCAAAGAAAGCCCATGGCAAGCCCTCTTTAACTTCAGGGGGGGAGTTCCTGTTTTTTGTGCTTTTTTGATCAGGAGGGGGAATAGATGAGTAGATTGCCACACAATTTGATGCTATTATTTGTATTGGGGTGATCAGATCATGAAAGATGCTCTTGTTCCGCGCAAGCCATATGCCCCACAAGAAGATTGGTGGGAGATTTCTGAGATTTCCTTCAGGGTGGGAATTCCACCAGTTCTCCCAGGCGGTTTCAATGGGGGAGGCCCCCCATTGGTCTTTTATTTTTAACAAAACTGTTATCTCTGTCCATAAATTTAAGGATACAGGGCATGTCGTAAAGAGGTGATTGATGGATTCTTCATTTTCCTTACAAAGGGGGCACCTCCTAGGTCCAATGATGAATCTGGATTGAAGGATGTCCCATGTGGGAATCTTTCTTCTTAACGTACACCAAAGAAAGATTCTGGACTTCAGAGGACATTTCAGTTTCCAGAGATTTTTTGCCCACCACTCCGGGGCCCCCCATCCTTTTTGCTCCATGAGATAGTTATAGCCCTCTTTTGGTGAATATCCACCCGATATCCCGTGGGCCCATATCAGATTATCCTGGTCATTTTTTAATCTGACATGGGATCGATGAAGTTCAGAGATGAACTGGGACCATTCCTGATGCCATCTGATGTGAAGACCAAGATCCTCTGCACTTTGCCATGCCTGTCCCCAAATGGTCGATTGACCCACTTTCTCCACTTGATTTAGAGTGTAAATGCCCCTATTGTCTAGCTGATCCAACAGACCCGGGGAAAGGGCAAAAAGTTCATTACATCCAACCCATGGATCTCTGCCAATTCTTACATTCTGCCCATCCCCCACTTTCCAAGCCAGTCCTTGTTCAATGATTGAAAAACCTTCAACCGTAGCTTTCCAAATTACAGAGGACTTTTTTGAAGATTTTTCTGGTGATCTGATCCAATCTTCCAGGGGACAGGGATCTATATATTTCCTCCTAATGACCTTAGTCCAGAGATTTTCCATTGTAATAAGTCTCCATCCAAATTTTGCGGCCAAGGACAGACTGAAATCTGGAAGTCTCTTTATACCCCATCCCCCCCATGCCTTTGGTCTTGCAATCTTGTCCCATGCCACCCATGGAAGAATAGTTTTCTCTTTTGCGCCGTCCCATAAAAACCTACAGCACAGTCTCCTTATCTTTTCCAAGATTCCTTTTGGAATCCACGTGAGAGCTGCCCAATACACCGGAATAGCCATTAGGACAGATTTAAGGAGGGTTAATCGCCCTGCTCTAGAGAGCCATCTGAAGCTCCAATGTGAGATTCTTGCCTCTATTTTTGCTATCAGCCAGGGCCAGTCCTCTTTCTTGTAAGTGTCCGGCTTTAGCCAGAACCCCAAATATTTGAAAGGAGAAGACAATGGTTGAATCTGAAAGGGGAATAGATTGGACATATTGTTGTATTCTCTCCTGTTATAGCCTGCCACACAAACTTGAGATTTCCCACAATTTAATTGCATACCTGTAGCTTTCATAAACAGGTCAATGACATTTTTATATTCCTTTAATTCCTCATGAGAACCATTTGAAAAAATCAATATATCATCGACAAAAAGCAAGTGGGTGATAAACAGGTTTATAGCCACCTCGATACCTTTAACCTTATTTGTCCTTCTGGCATAATGAACCAATCTGCTAAGCCCTTCTGCCACCAGCAAAAAGAGGAGGGGTGACAAGGGGCAACCTTGTCTGAGTCCCCTTTGGCTTCTGAAGAAAGGGGATGCCGCCCCGTTTAACAGGACTGCAAAGCTAACATTTGTAATACATCCCATGATCCAGCTTATGAAGGTGTACGAAAAACCTAGATGAGTAAGCAGCATCCTGAGATAGAGCCAATTAATGCGGTCATATGCCTTTGAAAGATCGATTTTCAGAACCACCCCTTTCTTCTTCTTCTGTTTTATGCTGTGTAGGACCTCTTGGGCTACACCTATAGCTTCATGGATTTGTCTACCTTCCAGAAAACCAAACTGTTCCATCAATATATTCCTTGATAGAATTGGAAACAGTCTGATCGCTATCACTTTTGCGATGATTTTATATATACAATTGCAGAGAGAGATAGGGCGAAAATCCTCAAAAGATTCCGGTTCATCTTTTTTGGGAATCAGGGCGATAAAAGTAGAGTTGAACGGTTTGTAAATAACCCCTTTTGATCTCGATTCTTCAACTACCTCTGTAATTTCACCCCCTATTTGGTCAAAAAAATGAAGAAAAAGTTCAATCGTCCACCCATCCGGACCTGGACTTTTATCCTTCCCCATACACTTCATTGCCGCCTCCACCTCTTCTTTTGATACAGGGCTTGCTAAATCTGAAGCTTCGTCTTCCTCTAGGAACCTGGGGAAGCATTGGGCTGTTCTCAGTACTTCTGCTATATTCACCTCTCCTGGATCTGTGAAAATTCTTTGGAAATGTCGCTGACCCAGTCCCGACAGATCTGAGAAGGTGTTTACCTCCCTACCTTCCTCATTTTTTAGGCTCCATATAGTATTTGCAGATTTTCTTCCTTTGGCATAGTTATGAAAAAAGCTCGTGTTTTCATCTCCCGCCTTAAGCCATATTGCCCGACTTTTCAGTCTCCACTCCTCTTCCTTTGCTAAAAGGATATGATTTTGAGCTTTTTCCAATTGGAGGATCCTTTCCTTGGAGGCCTGAGATGAATAACCATCTACTTCTGTACTTTCCAAAGATTTTAATTCCTCCCTGATTTTTAGCAGATCTTCATTTTGTTTTTTCTGTCTTTCTTTTGCCCAGGAAATAGTAGCTTTCTTTAATCTTTTCAAATTGTCCATAAATAAAAAGCTCTTGTCCTCAGAAGAATGACCATCAGGGTGAATCCATGTGGAGGTGAAGAGGGAAATGTAGGATGGTTCAAGGAGCCAAGAGGGGTTGAATTTGAAAGGGGAGGGGGGCTTTGGCGGAGGAAAGGAAAGATCCAGAAAAATCGGAAAGTGGTCTGAGTTCCCAATTTCATCAGTCCATTGCCGAACCAGAGGAACACAAGAAAGAAGGCCTTCAGAGATCATGAAACGGTCCAGTCTCTTTGCAATCCTGTCCTCCCCGACGCGTCTATTCCTCCATGTGGGCTTCAGTTTAATTGGAGAAGGGTCAATGAGAAGGTGGTCTGATAGCAATTGAAGGAAAAAATCAGTAAGAGGGTCCTCCCTGGCAGAGGGACCCCAAGCTTCTGCCCTGCCAATCGAGAAATTGAGATCTCCCCCCACAATCATCATGGGTGCTTTCATCACTGATTTTGCCATTAATTTTGACCAAAAAGATTCCCGCTCATGGCATGGAGCATATATATTGACAATCTGAAAAGAGTTGGGGAAATCTGGACATATAACCTCCATGCCCATTGCATTTTTCACGCCCCACATGTTAATACACTTGATTTTTCCTTCTCTGAGACCAATCGCGAGACCTCCCGAGTGTCCCATAGAGTCAATAGCATAAAAGGACCACCCCGGAAGCAAGGATTTTAAGGCCATTTCAACTTCGTGTCCTCTCCCCAGAGTTTCTTGAAGGAAAAGGATGTCTGCTTTGGAAGATTGTAACCAATCTTTTAAAGCCAGTTTTTTGGGCTTGCTGGCTATGCCCCTACAATTCCATGATGAAAAGATCATTTTTTAACATGGACATAGGGCTGAGCTGCTCTAAGAACCCCAGGGATTGATAACTGTTTTCCATCCGCCACATCAATTTTTGCTTTTGACTGGGCTATCGAAAGGCCTGATTTTCTACCCCTCTTCCCCTTGAGTAGCCCTACCGAAGGAGTCTGCCCCAGGCCGCCCAACGCCCCATTTTTCTCATTTTTTGATCCCATGGATCGAAGATTATATGGGCATGGTGTCTTTTGAGGACGGGGGGTAAGAGGAGGCCAATGATTGTCACAGGATAAATTTTGGAGATCAGGGACCTTCTTCAAGTTTCCAGCCACAGGAGTTAATTCAGAAGAGGGAGGACAATTTTGAATGTTTTCTGTGATCGATTCAGAAACAGAAAGGGAAACCTTTTTTGGAAAATCAGATGACAATGCATTAATATGAGGAGAGTGCGGAGATGTAATGAGCTTACCCTCGTCCTCCGTGCGCGTAGGTGATTGTGCAGGAGAAGGGATCCGCGCTTGCGCCCTTACAGCAGCCTCCGAGGAAGGGTCTTCGACAGCATTTCCTTTTGACATCTGAACCTCCCCGCTGGTAACCCCCGCTGTCTGGTCCTCGGGAACTGTACTGACTTCTGCAATCGGGGATGGTATTCTCACTTTCTGGTTTGTCCGAAGCTGAGTCCTCCTTTGTGCCCTTTGGTCATTTGTCTTCCGAAAATGCCGCTGCCTTCTGATTAAGGGGCATCTCTTGGCAAGGTGGCCATACTCATGGCAGATATGACACCGAAAGGGTAGGTGTTCATAGTCCAAGATTTGTACATAGATGAAATCTCTGTACTGTAGAGTAATTTCTTTTGCTAGCCCCCTGCTTGTATCAATGTTTGTTAGAATGCGCGCAATATCCCTAACCTTTGTTTCCATGAAAGATAAATCCACCTCTATGAATGTACCCAATCTGTTCCCAATGGATTTGAACACCGCTTCAGTCCATAGAAAGAAAGGAAGGCCTGGCGCCCGAACCCAGATGGGAAAGACCTCTGTGTTCTCCTTGATGGCATCAAAAAGAGGGGTCCAGCGCTTCAACAGAATAGGAATGTGTCCGATACTCCAATTTTTCTCCATGACCCAGTCAGCTGCTTCCTTATCCATAAATTTAAGCATGAACCATCCTTTAACAAGACATTGGGCCTCGAAAGCCAGAGGGGAATCCTTAATGAACTGTTCCGCTCCCCATTGCTGAAGATCCTCAGGAGAGAACCTCTTACCCCTAGCCCGGCCGACAAGGGTGCTTTCTGCAACTGCAAGGGATTCATCGATTGAGACTTCCATGCCTAAAATAAGGTTTTCCCCTATTTCCTGAGAGCCAATGCGGAACTGTGATTTCCGTTTTGCACCTTTCTTGTTTATACCTCCAGCAATACCTTGACACTCCGCTGCGGCACCCGACCCTTCTATATCACAGTTTGGCACTGTTTCTCCACGGGGGCCAACGGCCTGCTCTTGTTGGTGTCGCGTAGTGGTATCCACGTCAATGCCATGTGCATTTTGGCTGCCGGTAGGGTCGACAGGCGGGCTCCGAGGTCCTGCCTTTGAAGCATGAGTCCCCAAGCAAACCCCAGGAGGAGGGGATTCTGTATTTCGGAGAGCAGAAGGACCAGAACCCCTGTTCTGTAATGAACTGACCTCTGAGGCTGTAAGCAGAGTATTGATTGGGGGTCGCAATAGGGTTTCTGGGCAACCCAGACCAACTGAAGGAGGATACCAGCACTTCGGCGCTTTTCCTTTTAGACCCGACGCCGTTGCTTCCGCCAGCTCTTTTAATGCCGCAAAGTTCGCCGAAACCCTGCCAGCTTCTCCCTGAACTGTAGCCGAAACTCTAGCAGAAGAAACCGCCCTGCCTTGGGGAAGAGGAGTGAGAAAATCCGCCGTAGGGAAAAAACCAATGTCAGAGAGTTTTTTGCCCCCGAAGAAATGTTCTAGGTTCTTTTCAGTTGTTTCCTTGCCCCACATTGATAAAACATCCTCCAGGGTAGGGTCAAGATCCACATAATCCTCGGGGTTAACCATATTAAGCCAATAAACAAAGACACAGACGTCAACAGCGACAAATCGGGGTTGACCCAAACCGTTAATCTCTGTTCCGATGAAAGCGACGAAAACAAAGCGCCTGCAGAAGGAATATTGTGAAGGAAACTGTCGTCGAAAACAAACTGGGGAAGAGGTAATGCAGACCCGTGACCACTGCTGATGGAACCTCCAGCTGTCCCGAGGATAGAACGGAGGGTGAAGCCGCCGGTAAACTGTACCTGCGCCCTGAAAATGACCGCTGTCCGGAAGCTGTAAACCTGCAACTTGCTCCAACAAACCGCGTCCAAAACCCTAGCCTGCTCCATCGCGAGCCCTCCTCATTGCTCCTCCGAACCAACTCTACCTCGACTTCTAATTAAATTAATTCTATAATATTTATAATTTAATTATTTTAAAATTTTATTTAAGTTATTTCATTTTTTTTTTGTTTTTATGAACGTAAGTTTTTAAACTATAACTAAAAATAAAACTACAGCTATTTAGAAAATAAATGAAAATTTAGAAAAATAAACTACAGCCACTTGAACGTTTGGTTTTTTCGAGATTAAGATTTGATTAGAAAATTGGAGTGAATTTCTTAAGTCCCGATGCTTAATTATTTGGCTGGATAATGAAAAATGTTAGTAAAACCCTCTACGAGCTAATATTTAAACTGAATGCGTTATTGGACAAATTCATTTACAAAATGCGATGTTGTACATTTTATGCATTTTTAACCCAGGCTAGCTAAATAATCAGATTTTCAAATGAGTGCCATTTTCAAACTAGTTGACCAAATGAGGCGAAACAAGCGTTAATGTGAAGCTTATAAAAAATCGATTCTAACCAAGCAATCAAAACAAGAATCGAAAGAAAACTAAAAATTAGCAGAAGCGTAGGGCAATCAACTAAAATAAAAATCCAAAAAGGTGCCTAGCCAAAAATTTTTATAGAAAGGGTCCCCATTATTTGAGTTGAGCAAGTCAAACATGGGGGGTTGTGTTTTTACCACAACAGGGTGATAAGCAGAGCTGAAACTTAATTGTGTCCATCTTCTTCCATAAGGTGCGCCAAAAGTGCCCTGTAAATTTCACGTCACTATCGTAAATAATGGACTTAGGTAGGTCGTGTAGCCTGACGATCTCTGTGAAAAATAAGTGTGCCATGTGAGTGGCATCGCTGGTTTTTTTCGAAGGAATGAAATGTGCCATCTTCGAGAACCGATCTACCACTACCATCACAGAATCATAACCCCGATGCATCCTTGGTAGACCCAAGACAAAGTCCAAACTGACTGAGTCCCACGATCTACTCGGAATAGGCAATGGTGTGTAGAGTCCTGTATTCTGACTGTGTCCTTTCGCCAACTGACACACTTTACATTTGGTCACAAATATCTGCACATCCCTTTGCATTCTTGGCCAATAATAAAAATGGCTGACTTGAACTAATGTTTTTTCTATGCCGAAATGCCCGACTAGACCTCCACTGTGCTTCTCGCGAATGATATTCTCTCTCATCGAACAATCGAGAATGCATAACTATCACCCTTTAAACAATAGCTTCTCTTGTAAATTATATTCCAACCATGGACTATTGTTTCTCAACAAAGGATTCTGATAGGCTTTATAAGCCTCTTTGAAATCCGCATCAGTCTGATATAGGTCTTTCAAATTCTCAAAGCCCAGCACTTGTATCGTACTCTCCTACAAGAGCAAAGCTCTTCTGCTCAACACATCTGCCACCTTGTTGTCCTGACCGCTTATGTGTTTCAACACAAAAGTGAAACTCTGTAGATATTTGATCCACTTAGCATGCTTGTGATTCAGCTTATGTTGTTGCATCATGTATTGCAACGCATAATTATTAGAAAATGAAACAAACTCACTCCCCAACAAATATTGTCTCCAATGCTTCAGTGCTTGGGTGACAACATAGAATTCTTTATCATAAGATGAATACTTCTGCTTGCTCTCATTCATCTTCTCGTCGAAAAATGCAACAAATTTGTCTTCTTGGCTAAGTAGAACTCCAATGGCCATACCGCTTGCATCACAACGAACCTAAAAAATCTTGTTAAAATCTGGCAATCTCAGGATTGGTCTTTCTGTGATCTTCTTCTTCAGTAGCTGAAATCTTTTCTCTACTGCCTCGGTCCAATGAAAAGGATGACTTGCCTTCTTTATAGTATCCAACATAGGTGCACAGATCTCACTGAAATTCCTTATAAATTTGCGATAAAAACTTGCCAGCCCATGAAAACTACGTACCTCAAACAGACTTTTTGGGGATGGCCAGTTAATGATAGCTGCAATCTTCTCTGGGTCCATCTTCAACTCGTTTTTTGTAATCACAAAACCTAGATAAACTAGTTCTCTTTGAAGAAAAGTACATTTTTTAAGATTTATTAGCAGCTTATTCTGCTGCAATTTTTCCATCCCACTTCAAACATGTCAAAATTGTTCCTCCTTAGTCTTGCTGAAAATTAATATATCATCAAGATACACTATTACAAACTTTCTAATGAACTCTTTCAGCATTTCATTCATCAGTCACATAAAGGTACTAGGGGCATTACTTAATCCAAATGGCATTACCAGCCACTCATACAGCCATTCATTGGTATTGAAGGCTGTCTTCCACTCATCCCCTTCCCTGATTCGAATCTGATGATAACCACTCTTCACATCAATCTTCGGGAAGTATGCTGCCCCGCTCAGGCAGTACATCATATCGTCCATCTGTGGCAGTGGAAACCTGTACATGATGGTGATCTTATTGATGGCCCTCGAATTCGTGCACATTCGCCATTCTCCTCCTTTCTTGGGAGCGAGAACTGTTGGAATTGCATAGGGGCTCAAACTCTTCCTTACCAGCCCTTTTTCCAGCAATTCCTGCACCTGTTTTCTGATTTCCTCGTTATCTTTGGGGCTCCTCCGGTATATTGCCTTGTTCGGTAGACTTTCTCTAGGTATAAATTCAATATGATGACTTATACTTCTCTTAGGAAGTAACTTATCTGGTAAATCATCAACTACAATATCACTGAACTCATGCAACATTTTTTGAATTTCTGTAGGAAAAATCAGACACTTCTCTATGTAATAGCACTGTTTTTACCCTTCTCACAACAGCATAGTTCACTTCACTATCTTCAATCTGCTTCAAAAACTGTTTTCCACCCATTAGTAACACTTTCATCCTGCTTGTTTCTCTTGTCTCCTCTTTCTTGATGGGCACAAGCGTGTGCTTAATCCCATCTTTGACAAACTTGTAACAGTTTGTCTTCTCATCATGCACTACCTTCCGGTCATACTGCCATGGCCTTCCTAGCAGTATATGACATACATCCATTGGCATAATATCACAAATAACCTTGTCTTTATACCTACCTATATGGAAATCAACTGCACATTGTTCGTCAACCAACAGTTGATGGCCTTTCTGCAACCACGATACCTTGTAGGGAGTGGGGTGCTTCAACGGCTTCAAACCAACTTCTCTACCATCTCTGCGGAAACCAGATTATCCGTGCTCCCATTGTGGATAATAAACTTGCATCATTTTGCGTACGACTTACAAACTATGTAGAATAATGCCTTCCTTTGAGTTTTTTCAATTGTCTCCTTGGTTGGCTTCAACAACACTTTATTCTGAACTAGGGCTTCCCCTATTTCTGGCACATTTTTTGCTTCCGAGGGTGGTGCCTCTACTTCCTTTGGCTGTGCAACATACGCTCCCCTTTGACAAGCTTGTTCGACTTCAAGGCACTCAAAAGATCTATGCCCCCACTTGTGGCACCTGTAGCACTGATAGGCAACTCCTTTGCCTCGGCCATTTCCTCTTCCTCTCTAATATGGCCTTCCACCTCTAGTGTTGTATCCTTTTTCTGCTGTTCCTGAAGTCTTGGAACTGTTGGCCTCATCACTATTACTGGCATTTCATCCTCTGCCATAGGACTGTCCTCTTCCTCTGCCAATTCCCCGTCCTCTCCTAGCATTCTATTTTCTGGTGATGTTCTCCTCTGCCTTCATAACGCTCTGGTAGGCTTCCTCTATATTTTTTGGGGAAAGAATGCTTATCTCATCTAATATTTCTAGTCTCAGACCATTTACATACCTTGTTTTTTTTCCGGGGTGTCCTCCATGTAACCAGCTCTTAAATTTACTCGGTAGAATTCTTCAATGTATTCTCTCATTGTCATCCCTTTGTGCCTCAAATTTTGCACTTGTTGATGCAATGCAATCTAGTAATCTTTGGGCAAAAATCTTCCCTTCAGCTTGGCCACCATTCTTGGCCATTTCTTTATTGGCAACTTGTTCATCCTTCGTCTTTCCGCTTGGACATTGTCCCACCACAAAGCCGCGTGTCCTTTCAGCTTTGTTGCAACGAACTTAACTCTCTGATCTTTGTTGACCTCTTCACATTCGAAATATTTGTCCAATTCGCTGATCTAGTCCAACAAAACTTCTGTGGACAAGTTGCCATCATAATTTGGAATCTCTGGCTTAGGCTTGCTGCTAGCCAATAGGACTGACCTCAACAATCTAATTTTCGGCCCTTCTTCATCTGATCCATCTGTTGCAACTATGGCTTCTTCTTCGCTGTCATCTCCTACCTCTGGATCCCTTCTCCTTTCTGCTTCAACTGCGTCTAATCGCGCAGTAAGGATCCTAATTTCCTCCCGCAATCCTTCCTCTGCTGCCCTCCGAGCACCTCTTCCAAAACCTTGTCTTCCAACTTCCATTTCTCAGGAAAACTCCAAATCCTGCTCTGATACCACAATACGATGGGACTAGCACGTTAACCTATGGATTAAAATTAATTAAACAATGATTAATATTTTGGATCAGGTCAAAGCAATCATAGTTAACATTAAACAACTGATTAGTGCATATTTTTTTTGGTTTTGGATTGATGGCGTAGTTATTGTTGGTATGTTGGTAGGTGAGTGAGGACACCTATCCTTGCCTCGTTCTTCACCCTCCATGCTTCGACTATACTGCTCCTTCCCACTTTTCACTTGTCACTTTGGTGCTTGGTTTTTGCTCTACTCTAGTGAGGGTTTGTTCGCAATTGTGTTAAGTTTTTTTAATGGTGCCTTGTCCGCACCTGGTTATGGATTCCTCTGCCTAGTTTGTTACTCTTCACTGTGGATGCTGCTAGTTCTGTTGTTCTCTTAACTTTCTCTGTATATATTTCTTTGGTTGCATTTCTGGTTAATCTGCTGTTAACTCTCTGTGGGTTTCAGGTTGTGGTCACAACGGACCCCTATGCTCGGCTTCGACAAATACTGGCTAGTCCTTTCCTTCCTTGCTATAGTTATTTACACAGTTTTACTGTGGTACTAAGGGTAGCTGCTCCTTATGATCAGGGCTCCCTCTTGTGGCTGAGACCCAGTTTCGAATTCGTTCCGCTGACGCTTTTATCCTTATGGTAAGGTAAGTTATGGTCCTACTTTCATTGCTCATCACTGTGTCTCACAACTTGTTTTTGGAATGCAAAAAATAATATGTCTCTGTTGTCCCATTTGCAGGTTGGGGTTGGCTCTATATTGAGTTGCTGCTCGGATTTCTACCAATGAAATCGCTAGGGTCATTCTCTGTTATAGTCTTGTTGTTTGTGGACTTCCTTCTTCGGATCCTTCGCTGGTATATTCTGCTATTAGGTTAGGAATTGAGAGATTTAGCTCCTCTGTCTGTTATTTAGTGTCCAATGATCATTGGGTTGAAGTTGTAAATAATTTCTTTCTTTCGACAGTACTATAACTATTCAGGGTTTTCAAACCCTAGCTTCGTTGTTTTTTTTTGAAGAGGAAGTCATTCCACTTTGCTATGAGAATTTTATTTGTTTTTGTATGCCAACATTAAATTGTACATAATGGAAAAACGATATTTGGTTATACATGGGTTACCTCTGTCATGAATGCATTCTACAGTGTTTGAATTTGTTGGCTCGCTTCTATGGTTGTTACTTGCGCGTGTGTCTGGGACTTGTACTGTTGCTGGGATTATGTAACTAGTTCCCTTGTTAATGCTATGCTCCTTATTCTCGTCGTTCGAAGTTAAGAACTATGTCTCTGTCTATTAGAAAAGATTTCTGGGAATAAAGAAACACATTTCTTTGTTTAATTGTCATACACAATAATTAGTGGGAAAAGAAAATAAATAAAACGAAAGATTGCTTGTCACAGATGGACTCAGGTACTCAGGTTTTTGATAATTATTTACTTTTGTATTCTATTCCTGTTCTGGTGAATCGAACTCGTAAAAAATGTATTACATTGGCTTTTGTATTGTTTACCTATAGTTACCCGAACTGTTCATATTTATTCTTCAGTTTCTTTTACAGTTACATAATTGATAACTATTTTGGGTCTTCTTATGCTGTAAGATATACAATATATATTTTTTTAAATGAAAAGACAACTGTAAGATAAATTAACAAAAAGAAAAACAATGTGGCGGTAACGACACTAAACTAAATGTACTATTCCTAGATAAATTAACGACACTAAACTAACTTAACTAATAATGAAATTAAAAAAACTAGTTCTTAAACACTATTTTGATCAACAAACATAAAGGAAACCGAATGATAATAAAACTGTCCTCTTTAGCTGAGACCAAACACCCGGTCATGGTACCCTCAGCTGGATGCTCCTGCATCACTAATTTAAATCTGGATTCTCATGTTTTATCATGGTATTAGAGCTTGAGATTAGATGTCTGTGTGCTTTTATTAAGCAAGGCGAGTCCTTGAAGGTGTATCTAGTAAAATTTGGTGTCTAGAGCAAAAGCCTCTACCTTGTGAGTGGCATGTTGGAGCACGTATTCAACACGGGGCATCATCACATTATTTTTCCAACCTAAATTTCACGCTGGTTGACTTTCTGCATTAAGTGGATTGGTTGGCAGATCGAGTGGATCAGATCATTGTGTTCTGGTTCTGGTTCATGGCATTCTAAGGCTCGTTGATTAGAGAAGGGATGATGTCGATCGTCCGTGGATTGGTAGATCCAGTAGATCGGATCAACGATGTCACTGTTGTGTCTGTTGGGAGAAGATCGTTGGTGTGGTTGTTGTGAAGTGCAGATCGTTCAATATATTCGTGGCTGTGAAGACATGACGTTCATGGGGGAGGCATAATAGGCATTGAAGCATGATACTTTTAATTTAAACTTTGAACAATGAAGCACAATTTTTTTTTTTCCCTACGGAAGGTGAGTTGGTAGATCGAAAGTTTTGAAGCTCGAGATCGATTAGTGTATTTTGACTATCAGAACTCACTGAAGGTCTATCTAAGATGTTGTCTGTTGGTGGATCTGCACAGTGGAACAGATCTGGGGCGGTGAGCATGGAGTCTTCTGAGCCTTCTTAAGGCCCTTTTTTTGTTTGTTTGAAGTTTAAAGTTTTCTGCGTCTTTTGGGGGCATGGAACTACAGTGTCCATTAAATTCCAGAGTCATTTAAGATACCGAGATTTCCACGCTTTTTGATGAAATTCTTAGATGTATGTATAAATAAATAGTGGAGTTTTATGTCCTGAAAGCTATTGTTTCATTTCACTTCAGTTTATTATACACCGGCTTTTGTTAAAGATCTGTTGTTTCTCACACACATCAGATCTGGTGCAGTGGAGGCGTGGTGTGGCCACTGCATAGTGAGCGCCAAGGGTTTGGCTTTGTGCGGATCGTAGTGTGATCCGATCTCGTGTCCCTTCAGCAATCTAAGGCGGAGAAGAACGAGTCCCGGATAGGAAGCTTGGAAGATTTGTGGAACATTGGTGTGGATTTTGAGGCAGTGCTGCAGAAGCAATGTTCTACCCATGGTGGATTGAATTTGTCTAATGTTTGCGTCATTTTTTTCAATTTTTAGTTGTCTGCATTGTTAAACATTTTCCCTCCTAGTTTGGTTCATGGTTTGATAATACACATAACATTTTGTTCATGTGTCATTGTGGAATAGTGTGTTAAAATGTCTTTGACATGGATCTGTTTGATGATGTCTTTTTTATGTGGCCATTTGAATGCTTTTTTGGCTTGGGTAGTATGTTCGAGTCATAAGAAATTTCAGAAAAATGTGGGTCTATTGATGACTACCAGAATCAAGAGGCACAATCTGTGGTGCAAGATTCACGAGTTGATCTTCAAGAGGGGTGTGAAGAGGAACAAAGTGTTGAAATTCAATTGGTTGAGCCACAAGAAGTTGATTGCAAAGATGTGGAAAATGAATACAAAGCTGGAGAAAATTTATATTTAAAATGTAATGATCTCATTAATATTTCAGTGTGTGTAGACGTTAAATCAATGAATGATGAAGACATCATAATTGACATTCAAATGGTTGACACTAGAAATAATGAGAGGGAAAAGTCTCCTATCCACATAATTCTCAGAAGGACGAGAACAAGAATTCAAGTTTTTCTTCACAGGGGAAGAAATGAGGCAAAGATACATCACTATCTCATGGCGAGGAAAGTTCAAAATGAACAAACATGGACTTTGCAGCAAGAAGACTAAGATGAAAACTATGTTACCAAGATGTTTCATGTTTTTAATTATAAGCCTAGCTGAGACTGAGACCAGCAGGCATTGTATGTCATTTGAGTTTTGTAGTGAACCATTTCTCTATTAAGGGGGAGTGTTAGAATTAATAGAGAAATCCAAATTTAGTTTACTGTTATGGTAATGATAAGATTGAGAGTCTAACTTTAGATCTCAGTGTCTAATATTTAGGGAGTGGTTCAAACCGCCTGATTATGAGAAAGCCTACATGTACTAGGTTGTTCTCTTGATTGATGTAATAGATCGTGTGAGTGTTTGTACACTCTCCAAATATCTTACCTGGAGAGTCTTTTGTCATTTAGCTAATTTAAATCTGGATTCTCATATTTTATCGATTTTAACCCTCCTACATTTACTAGTCCCTCCTTACGACTCAGTTTTGCATTTATTCTGCAGTAAAATTGACTTTTTATAATGTAGGGAACATATATATAGTACATGAGGAAATCTGATTTGCTGTTCACACTCCAGTTATCTGATCATCTGTCAACTCCTCTCAATTAACCTGCTCGTCTTATTTATGCACTATGGTTCCATTCTTAATGAAATTGTACCATGCGTGTACCTTATCGTTCGGTGGCTTTTAAAATCGCGACATCTTCTGGTGAATGACTTCATAAGGTGGAGTCAAAATTTCAGTGTGTTTGTGTGCATCAACAAATGTAAAACATTACAAAAAGTCGGAGGACTAATTTAATTCATACGGTGAAGTTCAAATTTCAGTGTGTTAGTGTGCATCCTAAAAGAAGTATAAGAGTACTGGAGAACTAAAAAATACATTTCTAACTAAAAAGGGATGAAATATAAGCATGCATGAAGAGAATGCCTAAATGAAAAACTTAATCAACAAATGTAAACCATCACAAAAAGTGGGAGAACAAGTGTAACCCATATGGATTGGGTGTGTTGAATCTGCTTGAAAATCTAACGATACGTATACCCAACATACTATATACTATATACAAAATCAATATACTATATATTGTTCTCATAGTTATCAATGTAAGAGAACATGACACGTAAGAAAAAGGAAGATGAAGAAAATAATACATGAAGCTACATAAATCACCATAACACATGGAAATAAAAAGGGGTTGATGGATATGTGTGGAGGAACCAATAATACCCTGACGTAAGGAAAGCAGTCATGTAGTGAGGTTTGGCATCGTATCGATCTTGGAGGTCCTCATAAATAAACATCAAGACACCGGTGTAGAATCACAAATGATATGATTGGTGTATGATGACAAGTAACATGGAAAATAGAGAAGAAAGGTGATAAGAATGGGAGCAAACAATGGTAATGCATACAATAAAAAGAACAAGTAAACTTGAAAGCATGAAAAATTTAGTTAATGAAAATTAAATAGCAATTATAGCATAAAAAAGAAAAGGAAGAAATATAGGGAAGATGATGCCTACAATTAACTTTACCTATGAATATCTATTGGAACTTACTAAGGCATGTGAATGTTATGTCATCTTACATACTTTACAAGAATAAAATGTCACTTGTAGAACATAGTTATAATTATACCACCAAGAATTCAAAGAAAAAATGATATGCTTATCCTGAATAGTGAAAACATGAAGAAATGGTAGTAGTCACTCTCTTGGGAGGAGATGAGGTAAAAGCACAACCATAAGTAATGGGAAAATAGAAATGAAAGTATGAAAAAGCATGTCATAACTAGCTTCCTAAAATGTGTGAATGCACATACTAATAATAAGAAACACAAAATGACAACTCATTACTACTAAATGGAATTTCCATTTACCTTAGTATGTTATTAGTTCCATCAAGGTCTTACCTATAGTGCGAAGGGATCTAGGATACATTGTGACTTGGATAATTCATCCATAGAAGTATCCAAGAGAGATAGTTGCCTCAACTTATCAAAGATCTCAATGATACGAAGACAGTAGAAAGGGAAAGATGACATGCATTAATGGCGAAAGGGTAAACCCAATGGAAAGGGAAATAACAACAAAAAGGACATGTATGAAACAAGTTAGAGAGAAAAATGTACACAATAGTGGTTCAATGGGACATGACAACTAGGGCTAGTAGTTTCCAAAAATGATGAAAGGGGCACAATGTCTTAACACTACTACAAATTAATTTTCTTGACAGGGGCATCACCTAAATAAATATCTTGGTAGTTCAATCATTGTACACAGTATAAGACGATAGAGAAAGGGGAAAATTCACTTGTGTGAATCAAGACATAAAGGCAATGATAGAAATGAGAAGGATCAAGAAATAAGGAGCTTTGCATGCATGGTGTTTTAGGGAAGAAATATCATTATCAACCAAGTGGTATGATTCATTACCCCAATCAATTGCAATGTTGTGAAGTCCATATCATTATTTAGTGAACTTGCCTTTTTGTTATAAATGGAGCATTGAGATTTAGATGAAGAGCATTATAAGAGAGAGTACAAGCTTGAAAACATTATTTTCATAGGAGCATGATTTCTTCCTTGGATGCCCAACATCATTCTCATAGGATAGGATACTTCTTGAAGGTTTCATCCTTCTAATTAGCTTCAGGATAATAAGGGGAGGATAAATAACATGATACGGTGTAGTTGGCATGGATTGCATCCGATTTGTGATTCTTGAAGGCTATACCATCATCTAAAATTATGATATTAGGAATATATTGATAGTGTACAAATGTATTAAATGGATAATTCATTGAAGGTAGGATGAAGCGATGATAGTATATGCATGGATCTCCTGACGATGATCTTGGGACCCTAATGTATGATACCAACACTTGGAATTTTATTCAAAATTATCGAGGGAATCAATAGAGAAGGGTACCCAAAATAGCCCATGTTAATCATATTGTTAGTGGTAGAAAGTTGACCAAAGTGGTCACTGTATCATTCATCATGAATCTGTTGCAAGGTAGTTGTCGATCTTTATAGAGTTATTGATGCAAGGGCATAAACCCCCTCCCAAATTAAATCTGATTTATGGAATCCTCCATGAGGAGGATTATGGAAATCATAGAAAGAGGACATGATTTCCTCTAATTTCCTATAACATATAAAATATTTGAAGCCTCTAGAGGGAATGTCATGGAAAGAGGGCATGATTCCTTATGTTTGTAAATGATAAGGTTTGCTTTATTTCTTTTTGGAATATATGTGCAACTTGCAAATTTCTTGAAAGAGCATGATCAGTACAATGTAGATTAGGCCAAGAAGCTTTTCAGTATCTGAGAGGCTGCAAAATGTAAATATGTTTAATTTTGAATATATATATATATATATATATATATATATATATATATATATATATATTATATATATATATATATATATATATATATATATATATATATTATTATATAGATAGATAGATAGATAGATATCCCATGTATTTTTGAAATCTTTGTGTTTATTTTACGCACACATTTGTGTCCAATTTCTCTGTTTTCGATTTACAAGTTTTGGTTAACGATGGAACAAACCCAAATTCATACGAGCTGAGAGTTTTTTGTGTTTGTGGTCACCTACAAAGATGGAGATGTCACGTAGAAGTGGATGTAGTGCAAGCGCCATAGCCATGTCACATTGAAGCCACAAGGCTAAAGGGTTCGAATAAATTCTAGTGTGTGAAGACGGGCAACAGAACCATGATGGGCATTGCAATTGTTGTGAACCATTAATATTCACCAATATATCATTGTGATTGAGGCCATCGTCTAATCAAAACCCATTGGATTGTTTAGGTGGTGTCAGTTGAAGCCTTTTTTTCATGTGGTAAGCTATCAAGCCCCACATTTCTCAACCAATGAAGTCTCATCGAGTTAACCAGGGGTCTATTGGAGTCACATTTTTTTTTTGACTCGATGCAACCATAATCGTTGATCTCTAATGGATTTTAGCCATTAGATAGAGGCTTTAGACTGACATATATCACCTAGTTACCAAAAAGAGTGATTGTATATCAAGAGAAGTCGGGTTAAGCTCCAATCACTAAGAACTGGGACATCACTTGGATGGTTTGGGTGAAGGTTGAAGAAACTTCTAGTGAGTTCTTGCTGATCTAAAAAAGCATTGTGGTGGTCATATTCATGGTCCTGGACAGAGGTTGAAGTATTAAGTTTGGGGATTTAGAGTTTTGTGAGTCCCATAACTATAGAGTGGCTGAAATATGCAATCTTTAAATGGCCCATAACCCATAGTTTCGGGAATCAGATCTTTAGGGGAACAATTGATCAGACCCCATAATTTGTTTTCATCACTTAGGCATTAGAGGAGGATAAAATCAAGTTTCTCTTGTAGATATTTCTTCCCAAGATGACATACGATCGGGCATTCACAGGGTTTCACGTATTGGGGGAGGAGTTTAATAAAGGGATTTTGGGAGGTCTTTATCAATACCTAGTGGAATTAGAGGTATTCTTTAATATCCCACAAATTTATGTCCTATGTCATAGGATAATTATTTCAATAACCTATGGGAGCATTTAGTCATATGTGATGCTTACCCTAGGTTAATTTTATCTTCTTAATCACCAAAATATAAATAACACAATATCTTCACACTAATCACATGAGGTTATACTAGAATTTTGTATGTGTAAGATGATATCATCAAGAACATAATCATATATACAAACAAGATGATAAATAAGGAGATAGGAATCACTCAGTTGTTTTTCAATGATCATTCACTTTTTAGACATGTGATGAAAAAGCTCATGCAAAAATTCTTTTAAGATGAGGATCCATGTTGTAGTGAATCCTTTGAAGTTAGTAATGCAAACAAGGTGGAAAGTATTGTTATGTTGAACATTTATAGATGTGATGTAGTTTAGAATGTAATAATGAAGCATATTTATGACAAATAGAAAGATAGGACATTTATTTTCAATGTCAAATTAGGTACTTTCATGGGGAAGGAAATTGTAAAAGTTGTAGTTGACAACATGCTTAACACAATTATATATTCCTAAGTGAACATGCTATCAAAACTGGATTCAATTAGTAAGGCTTAATGGAATATTGAGAAAAAAAATGGAATACATAATTAAATCCATGGTTGAGAGGAAAAAATCATTAGGTTCTCTAAAGCATAATTTGGTGTCCTCATTCTAGTAGGTACAATAATTTATTTTTATGAGATCATTTAGTGTTGAAGAATAATGTGGGTAATTGGAGAGGAATTAGGAGATGACCCCAAACATATTGACAAAGTAATATACCTTAGTAGTTGTACATGTATCACTGAGTGAGACTACAAAACCATGGAGCTTGTTGGATTCAATTTTAAATACACATTTTTTAAAACTGAATCTAAATTTAAGGACTATTACTACTCAAACTAGCAGGCGATCTAAAGGGGATCCCTAAAGGGGAAATGCTAGGCCAAGGGAAAAAAATGGAGACTTATCCCACTGTCACCTCAGTTAAGGCTCCCTTCTATTTATAGACTTTCACCGATGGGAGGAGACCCGATATATTATGGATTCACTGATGAAGAATAAATCAATTTATCACCTTCCTAGAAGAGCTTGTGTAGGAATTTATAGGGTAAGTACCTTAGATAAAACACCAAAGGACACCGCTCACAAATAGATCAGAGATCAACATACCTGTATTCTTGACACGGTTAAAACCATCAAAGAGAGAAATAGTCCATGGCATGAGCCAACGCGGCCACTTCAGGCAATTTATTAATATAAAATAAATATAGTTTGCATAAGCTTCTCTCATGAACGGTCACCTAACAAATGACCCTCCAGGCTCTTTAAATAGAGATCATGGACCAATAGGGTGCTAAGCCATGGATCAAGTGTCGGTAATATTGAGGAGAGAATCAACTGTTGGATCACTTCATGTCTAGAACATATCGTGACCATCAGATTGTAAGTTACAAAAAGTACATACCAAAGAAACACACATTACCTAACTATACACTAGGCCAAGTTAAACTTACTTATTTCCTATGTGTCGGAATATCCTAACATCCCCTGTTAAGAAAAACTTAAGATAGGATTGAAGGATGTAAAAAGATGACACAATAGGAGAAGGAAGGAGGCATTAGAGCATATCCCCCTTAGTGACAACTTCCTGAACTCCAACGATAAATCAAAGTTTAGTAAACTTCGCCTCTATGATAGCCTTTGTAAACATTTATGCAACTTGATCATTGGATGAAAAATATTGCACTTCAAGAACATGGTCATGAATGATATTTTTGATGAAGTGCATGTGTAGTTCAATGTGTTTGTTGCGCTGATGTTGGACTCGATCTTTGCATAGATGAATGAAACTTTGATTATCACACCAAAGTGTAGTTAGATGCTGCTGTTGAAATCAAAACTCTGACAGGATCTGACGAAGCCATAGGGCTTCCTTACTAGCTTCAATGGTACCATGATACTTTGCTTCTATTGAATAAAGCGAATGGACACTTTATTTATTGCAAACCCATGTAATAGGTCCAATCCAAGAATGAAGATGTAACCTGCAGTAGACTTCTGATTATCAGGGTCACCAGCCCAATCAGAATTAGTGAAACTAATCAATAGAGTAGATGCTTCTGCAATGTAATGAATCCCAAACTGAATTGTACATAGAACACAATGAAATATTATTTTAGCTGCTTTCCAATGACTTTCATGTGGGCTTCTAAAAAACCGAGCAACAAGGCCAAAAACAACAGAAAGGTCAGGACGAGTATGGATCAAATACAAAAGTTTTCCAACAAGCTCACGATATAAGGTAGCATCAACTTCAGGGGAAGGACAAGTCACTAAAAGTTTGGCTCTAGACTGGAAGGGAGAAGGGGTTGGCTTATAGTCTTCCATTTGAAGGTGGCGTAGAATATCACATGCACACTTGGAATGGGAAAGGGAAATGCCTTCTTTGGATTGCAAGACTTGAAGACAAAGAAAATAATGTAAGTGTCCTAATTCTGTCATTTCAATCTGTTTTTTAAGGTTGTACTTCACATGGTTTATAAGGTTGGGATCACTACCAGTAAGGATAAGATCATCAACATAAATAATAAGAATGATAAGAGACTTACCCACTTTCTTGGCGTAGACAGTATTTTCAGAATGGCACCTAGAAAATCCAATATCTAAAATAAAGCTATCCATTTTGGCATACCAAGCAGAAGGGGCTTGCTTGAGACCATAAAGGGATTTCTTAAGCTGACATACAAGGATGGAGTATGTTTGTATAAAGACAGGAGGCTTTTCCATATAGATTTCTTCATGCAAGTCACCATGAAAGAAGGTGGATTTAACATCCATTTGATGGACTTCCCATTTGAAAGAGGCAATAAGGGAAATAATAGGGTGGATAGAGTTCATTTTAGCAATAAGGGAGAAGGTTTCAGTATAGTCAATGCGTTCAACTTGTGAAAAACCCTTAGCAACAAGACAAAATTTATGTTTATCAACTTTTAAATCTGGTCCAAACTTGGTTTTCTAAACCCATTTGCATCTAACAAGTTTTCGTCCCTTTGGAAGAGGAATAAGGTCCAATGTATCCATAGTTGTGTCCCAATCTAGATGGCCTGAAGCTTCTGCAAAGGTGTGAGGATCATAATTTTTTGAATTTTGAGCCAATAAAGAAGAGGCTCTATCGAATTGAGAACATGTACGACATTAATCTTTAGGATCACCTACAAGAGAATTTGTTGAATCCCGAGTAGTGCGAACCCATTTTGGAAGCTGAGGAGCTGAAGGAGGATCCAAAGAAGGTGGGGGATGATTGTCATCCTTGCTGTCATCATCTGAAGAAGGAATATTTTCAAACGTAGAAGGGATAGAGAGAGGTGGCACATCCGTCAAACTAGGCTCATAGGCTGATATATTTTCAACAAAATTTACATCTCTTCTAATGATAACTTTTTTGGATTTAGGTTGAAAAAGTTTATATCCTTTTACATTTTTAGAATATCCAACAAAAATACATTTTTCACTCTTAGGTTCTAAGTCTTTATGTCTCACATATGCAATATAGGCCCATGCTTCACTTGCAAAAACATGAAAGTGACTTACATCTGGTTTAATTGAGATCCATGCTTCTTTTGGAGTGATATTCTTTAAAACCTTAGTAGAAGTTCGATTTACTATGCAATTTCCATCGTTAATTGTTTCTACCCAAAAATTAAGACTAAGTCCTTTAGATTGAAGCATACAATTAGCCATTTCCTTTAATGTGCGATTCTTCCTTTCAGCTACACCATTTTGTTGTGGAGTATATGGAACAATATGTTGCAGTTGAATTCCATGCTCAATGCAAAAGTTGATGAATTTGTTGTTAACATATTCTCCGCCATTATCAAATCTTAGCTTAAGAATTTGATTTCTAGATTTTTTCTCAACAAAGGCCTTAAAGGCTAAGAACATGTTAAATACTTCACTCTTGAGTTTTAAAATGTGTACCCAAGTGCATATGGAGAAATCATCAATGAAAGTTAAGAAATACTTGTATCCAGAGAATGAAACAACTAGAAGTGGACCACATAAATCACTATGCACAAGCTGTAAAGGGGCTGAGGTGTGCCAAGAGGCACGTTTTTCAAAACCCTCTCGATTATGTTTTTCAAGTACACATCCGGAACAAACACCATCCCTGCAAGATACCATAGGAAGACCTATCACCATATTTTCTTTACATATATTTTGAAGGGAGCTATAGTTTAAGTGACCAAATCACTCATGCCAAAGTTTGCTCATTTTATCCTTATGAGAAACAAATACCGAGGGAAGAGTTGACGTCCCAAAGTTGTTAAACATATACAACCTTGTAGAATCATCAGCAATGGCAGTAGATAAAATCTGTGTAGGATCTCTTAGGTCTTTAATTACAACATCAAGAAGGTGAAAATTCAGCAATTTTACCTTCACCTGAATGAGTTATCAGATATACAGATTAAAGGTTGCAGGATAAGGTAGAAACACATAAACATCATTAAATTCACCATTGTATAAATGAATAGTTCCATTCCCTACAACACTAAGAGATCTATCATCACCAACATATATATTTTTGGTCTTACAATCGTTTAAAGAAGAAAACATGGCTTTTTTTTGGCCATGTGATAAGAAGCTCTAGAATCAATGAGCCACTCAGGAGAATGATAAGAAGAAGATATATTTAGTGCATAACCAGACAGAGATGCTTCACGACCACATGCAGAAAGTGTTATACCTGAAGATGAAGTTGAAGTTGAAGAGTGCTCCAAATGGATGTTATGCTTCTTCATTGCTGCTTCCAAGACTTTCATCTTCTTAAAGCAATTGGATTCTAAGTGGCCATCACAATTATGAAAGTGACAATGTCTATTAGTCTTCTTCCCTTTGTTTTTAGTTGCCTTATCATTTTGTTGAGTTGATTTTTCATTGCGAGACTGAAACTGCTTAGGACCCTTGTTTGGTTTAGGACCATTCTTTTTAGGATGCTGCTTCTTAGGATTCTTTGAACTTGGTTTCTGCTGGGCTCCTAAGGATTTATAAGAAGAGTTTCTAGTATTAAGAAGACGAATATATAATTTTTTGGGCTTTCCCACGTGTAGGCTGACCTAGCTCTGCACCATTGATCTCGCTGCCTCCTGCAGCTCCTCTACCTGGCAGCTTCTGCTGCTAGGTCTTCCCAATCGAGCCTCTGGCATCCTCGCATTTGGGCTCTGCCTGTCCTCCCACGTCATCCCTGCTGCAGGCATCCCCTTCTTTTGCCCCTCATGGCAAGGTGTGACTCATCCCATCTGCAAGGCCCTGAGGAACAAGCAATGACCTTTTCCTCTTTAATCTCAGAGGATGGTGCACCAAAAATCAAGCCAACAACAACCAAATTTGTCAAAAAACTGGTAGATATTCTAGAAATTTCTTTACCTCCAAGTCTACCCAGGAATGTTGCTATTTCACTATCTGAAAGAGGATTGGTAGGTCAATTCACTGGATTGTGGCCCTCGCCCATAGTGGTTCAGAAGTGGGTGGAGCGCAACTAGAGTGCCAATATCCAAGGAAAAATAGCAATAATATTTTGTGGCAGGGGATATTACACATTCCTTTTCGAAACCAAAGAATATCATAACCTAATATTTAGAAGAGGTCTGTATTTTATGGATTCAAGAGGCCTTTACTTGAACAAGTGGTCCCCATATTTCGATCCAGAAATGGACATCCCTAATGCTGTGCCGGTTTGGGTTAGATTGCCTCATCTCCCACTTCACTATTGGGGAGATGAATCGGTCAAAGCAATCAGAAATGCAGTCAGAAAATACATTGACAGATGCAAACCAAAGGACAATATGCATGTCTACACCAAGATTTGTCTAGAAGTAGATTTGGGGAAGGCCCTTCTGGAAGCAATAAAAGATCAAGGTGGACCAGTGGACTCATATTCAGCAGCTGGACTATGAGAAAATCCCGTTCAAATGCAAGGTATGCCATGAATATGATCATTTTTCTAATAGATGTAGCAAACTAAAAGATACTAAAACTACTGAGAAAGTAGAAGCAAATGATGGCACCTAGGAACAAGTTAAGAGAAAGAAAACTAACAATAAACAATTAGGTCCAAACCTCAAACAATCCCTTGAAAATGTTGCTGCAATCTCCGCTCCTGCCTTCAACATGGCCCAGCCATTACCCTCAACATCAAATCCTTTTGAATCCTTGGAAGAAGAAGAACCATCATCCCCTCATTCTCCTTCTCAAGACAAACCTTTAGCTCTCATCCACTCCCACATACAGGACTTCCCATCCCCTCCTCCCACCATTGACCAAATCCTTACAAGAAACAAAGTCAAAGAATCCAACAACACTTCAGAGAAGCCAAAAAAGGCAGGGAGGAAATTGAATAAAGAGATTAGAGATGAAACAACAACAAAAGAAATGGCCACAGGTACCCACCAACCAATGGACTCTTTCCTGGCTAAATAAAGAGGAAGAGGGGAAAAGCAGAAGGAGAAGATCGGGGCTCACCCAAAATCAAGTAAGTAATGATTTTGGTCTCTTGGAACAACAGGGGATTGGGATCCTCTCTAAAAACCAATGCAGCCCAAGATATAATAAGGCAAGAACAACCAGATATCTTCATGATCCAAAAGACCAAAATGACCAGTCAAGAATTCCAAAAATTAATGAGAAAACAAAAAAGTTTTGAAGGAACAACGACAGACTCCATTGGAGCTTTAGGAGGTATCGACATGATATGGAACAAAGGGAAGTGGGATCTCACTAGTCAAAAACTCAATAATTGGTGGGTTAGAACAGATCTAAAAAATAAAACCACAAATGAAGAGTATACCGTGTTAAACATTTACACTCCAAATCATTATAGGGACAAAGCACTATGCTGGGATTCAGTCAAAACAGAGGTGCAAGAGTGCCAAAGAAACAAGTTGGTTTTAGGAGGCTATTTAAATTTAATAAGGAACATTGAAGAAAAGATAGGAGGAAAGTATTTCAATTACCCTTCTAGAGCAGCTTTGGAAGAAATTATAGAAGCTCACAAACTCCTGGACATTCCTTCATGTAATGGGAAATTTACTTGGAGCAATAAAAGAGTCAGAACTTAAAACATCAAAGAAAGATTGGACAGGATCTTAATTCAAGAGAGTATAGCTGCAGGATTCTCATCCATGAAGAGAAATATTGTGCATGCCACAACTTTAGATCACAAGCTCGTGGTTCTGATTTTAGACAGGCTTGAGAATTATGGGCCGATCCCTTTTAAATATAATAAAAATTGGGACAACAAGGAGGAGTTTAGCAAGATCGTAAAGGACAACTGGGATTTCGAAGTTATAGGTCCCCCCCACTTCATTTGGGAATCCAAATTAAAAAACTTAAGAGCAACAATAAAAAACTGGGCAAAAGAGAATGCTTTAATAGAGAAAAACAAAAAATTTGAGCTGCATAAGAATCCGGAAAATGGAGTTAGGAAAATGAAAAATAGCAAGCAATAGAGCAAGAACATGTCCACAAAAAAGAAATTTTTATGGAACTTTATAGGCAGAATAGACAAGAGGAGGAGGAATTGAGACAAAAATCTAAGTGTCTCTGGTTGAAAGGAGGAGATAAATATACTTCCTTTTTTCACAATAATCTCAAGCTAAGAAGAGTTGGCAGTGAAATTGACAAGATTCTAGCTGAAGGGAAGGAAATAAAGGAGAGGGAGGAAATTAAAGAAGCATCACACAGACATTTCAAATCCCTCCTGATAGCAGAAGAAAATCCACCAGACAATGTTGAATTCCTTTAGCAAATTAACAGTAAAATCAGCGAACAACAAAACAGTGAGCTGGAGAAGGAGGTGACAAAGGAGGAAATAAGAGAAGCAACGTGGAGCATGCATTCGAATAAAGCTCCCAAGCCAGATGGCTCTACCATTGCCTTCTACAAGACCCATCGGGACATAATAAAAAATACTTTGTAAGAATGGTTAAAAATGCTTTAAAAAAAACAAGATGGGAGAAAACACTAAAACCTCACATATGGTGCTCATCCCCAAGGAGGCAAACCCCCTCTCTTTTGACCGATTCAGACCCATCTCTTTATGTAATGAATCTTATAAAATTATTACAAAATTTCTAGCAAATAGGTTGAAAAATATTTTGTCGAGCCTCATCTCAGAAAACCAAGGTGGGTTTGTTCCTAAAAGACAGATAACGTACAACTTGATTCTTGTACAGGAAGCAATACATAGCAATATACAAAGAAATGAAAAAGATATGGTCATCAAGTTGGATATGGCCAACGCCTTTGACAGAGTCAACCATCAGTTCTTAGTGGCAGTCCTTCAAAAGTTTGGAATCTCTATTAAGTTCATCAACATTATAATGGAATCCATATCAAATCCATGGACAACTCCACTGATCAACGGAAAGCCCAGCTGTTACTTCTACAACACCATAGGATTAAGGCAAGGTTGCCCTGTCTCCCCTTTCCTTTACATCATTATGGCGGAAACATTAAGCATTTAGCTTGAAAGTCAAAGGAAAAAAATGAGATAATTGGCATCAGCATAGCACGAGGGATTAAAGAAATCAACGATTCTCTCTTTGCAGATGATACCCTCCTAATTGGAGGAGCCTCAAGTATCATTGCCAGGAGGTTCAAGAAAATCCTAAAATCCTTTCTTGCTATCTCAGGGGGGTTGCTCAATAACAAAAAGTATAGAATTTATACCTGGAATGTCTCACTAAATGTAATGCAAAGGATTTCCCAAATTATGGACATTCCAGTCCAGTGGAAATGGAGTCACTTCTCCTACCTTGGGTTACCTCTGGCAAAGGAAGGGGTCAAGTCCAAGGTATGGAATAAACAGATAGAAAAGATGAGAGCGAAACTCCAAAGCTAGGGGCTGATGTGGTTAAACCTAGTGGGCAGAACTATTCTCATAAAATCTCTTCTCTCAGCCCTACCCATCTATCAGTACGCTATAATTTTGGCTCCTGCTAGCATCCATAAACAAATGGAATTAATCATGAGAGGATTCCTCTGGAAAGGAGGGAAACAAGACACAAAAAAATTCAGCTTGGTTCGCTGGGACTAAGTGACCCTCCCTTTTGAAAAAGGAGGCATCTCTGTCAGGATTCCAAGTCTAAAAAATGAAGCTCTGGGCTTTAAACTTGTTTGGCATATGCTAACTAAGAAAGGCAGCTGGTGGGTCGAGGCGCTCTTAAAGAAATACCTCAATATTCAGCACTCAAAGATTCTCACCGATTTGATCTCAGAGCGACCATGCACGCAAGCGTGGAAACTCATTAAAAAAGTCATCCTCAAATCAAAAACCATATATTGAAGAGCCCGGGGAATGGGAAAGACATTGCCATATGGATAGATAGAATAATGGGATCCGCTCCACTGAAACAAAGCCATCAGTACAGAACCTTGAAAGTCTGATGGATAACAAAAATATAACCTCTCTCTATGACATCTCAAACTGGGAGCAAAACAATTGGACTGCCTGGAAGGATCTGCCTCTTCCAAATAGATTGAAAAATTGATGGGCTGATTTGAAGATCACTCTCGCTGGAGCAACCCCTATAAATAAAATTATTCAAGATAGCTATGTTTGGGAACCTAGTGGAGGAAATTTTACAGTGAATTCTGGATATAAGTTCCTCCAACCTAACATAATCTTGAGAATTGGAACCTCAGGTCAGCAGTTTCAAAGAATGAGTGTCTTCGAAAAATAAAATTCTTTGCTTGGACCCTCTTAAAAGGTAAGATTCTTACTGCTGAAAACCTTAGGCAAAAAGGTATACAAGGGCCATCCATGTGCTTTTTATGCCAGAAGGAGGAGGAAAGCAGTCAACATCTCTTCTTAGATTGTGCCATTGCAAGGCACTGTTGGCAAAAAATTATAAGTCCCCTGGAGATGACCAGTGATATTTTTGACCAGCTCATGACTCTAAACAAGAAATGGGAGAAATACTACCCATATATAAAGCAAAAAACATCCGCCATTATTCGAATTTGGAAATTTATCCCATCCGTTCTATGCTGGAAAATTTGGCTTGCTAGAAACAACTGTATATTCAAAAGTCAAAAGCCTAACCCAGGACTCATTCATGCAAAAACATGGGGGCTAGTGGTAGAGATGATTAGTGCTAACACAGTGTTCAGTGTTGATCAACATAATTGGCAGAATGAAGAAAATGAGTGGTATAAAAAAATCCCTTTGGTGTGTTCGGTGAAGAAGCAATTGTCAGAAAAGATTGGGGGAAGAAACAGAGGCTGGAAGCTTAGGGGAAATCAAATGGAAATTGAAAAGTGGATCCAAAACCAAAATAAAAACACTCTCAGATTTGATGGTGCCTCTAAAAAAAATCCTTGCAGAGTAGGAGTTGGGGGAATTATTCATGATCAGAAAGGAGAAGTCATCTCCTCCTACGAATGGGGGCTTGGTAACATGTCAAACAATAAAGTGGAGGCATAGAGCTTGTTTCTCAGCACATGTATCCTCAATAAACTCTAGGCCAAAGATCTAGTAGTAATCAGCGACTCAGCAATAATCATTGCAGCTATGGAAATGGGGGGAGAATTCAAAAATCAGGCTCTTAATAGAATCAAACAAAGGATTTTAGAGAACACCAAACATCTGGGAAATGTCAAATATAAGCACATCCTGAGAGCCCATAATCAAGAGGCCGATTCCCTTGCCAACAAAGCAGTGAATCGGAGGGCCGGGAAAGTAAAAGATCTCCAAAATATATATGAAAATTCAATCCCCTGAATTCCCCTCCACTTTGGACGATATTAAGTCTCATTGTTTAGATAGTCGAATCAGTCAAGTGGCTGCAACACCCATAGTCAAAAGAAGCAGGTGATCGTTCAACTCAGGTCTGACAAAATCTTAGATCATCCTCATAGAGTAGTGTGGAGAATCTGCAGCAGGAGGGATGATTCACATAGTTTTTCGGATTTGGAAAAAACATGTCCAAGGGACTCGCACAAGGTAGGCTCTAGTCAAATCAAAATCAAAAGCGCCCACACAGGTAAGAGGCGCAATGATATTCGTGGCAGAAATAAGTTTGAGAATGGTGTCCAGTGACACGAGAGGAGCGTGATTGAATAGGAATATAAGCAGCAAGGGGCTAGTAGGAATCATCAGAGAAATAGTTCTTGTGATCTTAAGGTTGGGGATCACACTCAGAGCGCAATCTCTCTATTCATTGTGTCTGGTGCAGATATTTGCAGCTTCCTCATTTGGTAGTATCTCAGCAACGTGAGTAGATCTTGCTGTAATGTTCTTTGCCAGAGGTGTTCAAGGAGCAATAGCTTCTCTTCTTCCCTCCTCCTCACTGGTAAAGGTATCTCTATCTCATATATTTGTCTTTGTTATTTTTATGCTAACTCCTGACATGTCACTGTGGTTCAACTTTTGCTAAGGGCTTCTCAAGTTTATTCAGTGGCGATAATCTGTCTCACGTCAGTTCTCACATCTTCCTACCTCCAGATTTTCCCTCATCCTCTCTATTTCTCCCTTACATCAGTGCCAAAAGTCTCTGTCCCCTCTAGTCCACTGATTTTTTCATCTTGTTTCTCCTTCTCTTCCATTAGCTTTCTCCCCTACAAGCATCTTCTCCAGTCAGCGTTCGGAGTAATCCTTCTTCCCAAGTTCTACCTACCCTACAACAGATCTTTGATCAGTAGGAATTTTCCGGATACTACCTTCAGAACATTTGCTCTCTGCCCTCTTACCTTTAGAAGACCGCAGGACAAGCATCTATTCAAGTACAAGAAGATAGCTCCTCTAGCACTAAACATGTCTGATAACCCTTTGGACTGGATCGAGACCAATAAAAGTTGTGCATTATGCAAGGCACACTGCTTCAAGATCGGATGCTTTATCAAATACTTCAATGAACTCAAGGTGGAAGTGGAGTCCGTAAACAAATCCAAGAAAAAGAAATTTGAGAAGCAGAAAACCAAAATTGAAGGGCTCAAAGAGAAATGCCACCATCTGGAAGAAGCAGTAAGTTAAATTAGGACTTTGAACCAAAGTGAGCAAGGCGAAGCATCAACCAAGCTCAGTGACAAGAAATATCTGCCTCCAGATGACTCTGTTAATCAATTCTGGTGATCCCTTAGATAACTATACATGCAATTTAAATTTTTCTTTCTATTAGGCTAATTCCTCCGACAATATAGTTGGTATGTTTTTCAAATTTCAAGAAGCATGAACAGTGACCTAGAAAATGGGACTACGTTCCCATTTTGCTCCAAATCCACTGAGTTCCTCTCTCCATATGTACTGAGACATAGTCCTACTTTCAATGTTTTATAATATATAAGTATCCGATCTGGTTAAAAAAAAAGAAAAAAGAAGACCAATATGTAAGAGTTTTTCTTGCTCTCTTATTAAAGAATCACAAAAGTCATCAAAAGAGGGGGACTTGTCAACTTGTCCTTGAGAAATAAAGGCTTCTCTAGTATAATGAAAGATGGAAACAAACATAGAGTAGGTTGATCCTAACTTAGTAAGAATGGAATAGATAAGGCTAACATCTTCTTTCTTTACCTTAACACGTTCCAAGAGAAGTTTAAGGGTCTTGAACTTAGACAAAAAAGCTTCAATGGAAGAAAAATTATTAGGGTCCAACGTAAGAAACTCATTTTCGAGTTGATGGACTCTAATTTCATTTTTAATTCCAAAAACATTACTGAGATTTTTCATTGCTTCATGAGGGGTATCAATTTCTGTGATATGGAATCTAAGGCCTAGAGAAATAAACATCCCTATCAATCCATTTGCTTGATCTTGCTTATTTTTTCATTTGGCTTGTTTATCTTCATATTAAGGTTTAGGCTCTTGGCCTGAGGCTATTCTATAAAGACATTTACTTCTAAGTAAATCCACCATGTAGGATAGCCATTGGAATTAGTCGGTGTTGTCAAGAATAACTAGGCATAGACTTTCCATTTTAAAAGAAACTGAAGCTCTATATGCTAAAACTAAGTGTTCAAATAGAAAGATTTATAAAAATTAGGCCGACTAAAAAAACAGTTTCCGGATGAAGAAGTTGTATTTTTTAAAGAAAAGTTGTTGAAGATGCCAACGAACCACGTGAATTTTTGGAAGTTTATAATAATGTTATATTTAAACCCC
>APFE030679522.1:231255-241697 GCA_000404065.3 Pinus taeda
AAAAAAAAAAATTATTACTTTATGTGACCCAATTTTCTAAATAAGTGAAAGTCACTTTTACAATGGTACTTTATGAACAATCTACTAAATTGTAACTTAAATAAAAGATAAAGTGATTTTAGAATTATAAGTGACTCATTTTTTACAATGGGTGAGAACACTTATACAGAAAATAGCTTTAAAACATAAGTTACATGTGTTTTTTGAGAGAGTAAATCAGGAAAAAGAAAGATTTGAACTCAATATGTCTATTCTCATAAAGTAACTTTAGACCAATGAGCTAGTTTAAAAGGTTAGTAATTGTTGGAAATGAGGAAGGTTTTTTTTTTGTTTGCTGAAGCTTTGGGATGTGTGCTTACTTGATAAACTCGCTTTTATGTACAAAACAAAAAAACAACCACACAAACGAAATGAACAAGTAAAAGTATCCAAGCCTTACGGATTAAAGTTAGATTTTGCGAGAAACTAGATATTTTTCCCAATGTTTATGATTTTTTGAAGATCACACTAAGGCGTGGTATAAAAGAGCATAAGCATGAGAAAAATCATTTCTTTCTGTTTTTGGTTTTCCCAGATGGCACAGAGTCACGGGGCAAAGAGCATATGCAAAAATGAGAGGTATAGATTCAGTAATAATTTTTTTTTTATAGAGGACTATAATATGAAATAAATAGAGAGACAAATAATTATAACTGCAAATAAAGATTGTATACCTCCAAATCTTAAAATTGACGTACCTAGGGCTATCGGAAACCTTTCCGCGTGAAAAGAAAGGGTTCCCTCACTGGAACAAATGCTCCTAACATAATAGAGCAGTCCTCTTGGCCCAAAAGCAGTCAGAAGTAGTAGAACTCGGAAACGACAGTCGAATGTAGTTGTATCAGTTTCAGGTTTGGATCACCAATGAATGTGGCCCTCGAATAGCTTTGATACCATGTAGGAATTTACAGGGTAAGTTCCTTATATAGAATACCAAAGGACACAACGCACAAACAGATCACAAATCAGTACACCAATATTCTTAATGTGGTTAAAACCCTCAAAGAGGAAAACAATCCACGGCCTGATCCAACGCGACCACTTCAGGTACTTTATTAATGTAAAAGAAAAAAATTTACATAAGCTTCTCTCATGAATGGTCACTTAACAAATAACTCTCCATTCTCTTTAAATAGAGATCGTGGACCAATCGGGTGTTAAGCCACAAATCAAGTGTCAGTAATACCGAGAAGAGAATGAACCGTCAGACCAATTCATGTCTAGAACATATCATGACCATCAGATTGTATGTTAAAAAATGTACATACTAAAGAAACACAATTTACCTAACTATACACTATACCAAGTTATACTTAATTATTTCCCATGTGTCAGAATATCATAATAGCTTGAATGATGGAGCTTTGTTTCTTTCTAAGCAAGGTACAATGTCTTCTAGGGAAAGTAAGGGAGGATGTGAGTGTTAGGTATATGGGATATGACTTGTGAAGGAGTTTCCCAATCCATAAAATCCTTATTGAAATCGATATCTCTGATGGTTCTTGAAGAATTTTATTTTCAAAGGAGTGGGACCACATGGGACGAAGTGGACCAAATCAATGGTAGGAGGAAAGGTTATGGCAACCTATTATATTTTTATGCTAGACAAGGTGGGGGAAAGGATCAAAGAAATAATTTTCACTTGAAGGTATTGAATTGGTCCTATGAGGTACTAGCCTTGGGGATGTTAGTTAAAATTTTGATCTCAGAGATAGGGCTTGGATTTTCTCCCAATTCCACCATTGAAATGACTTCAAAATTGGTGGAGGACTTGAGGAAACATTAGCACAAGAAACCCTAGGAGGTCAAACGTTTTGGAGGGATAGTTTACCAGGAAAATGATGCCCTAGGTGACCCAACTTGGCTAGACTAGGGAAAAGGTGAAAAAGATGTGATTTTAGGTGACCACCTCTTGGTAGATAAGTGCCTTAGGCTTGGGAGAATGGATTTAATGATTAATATGAGTGATGACATTTGGTTCTTGTTCAAGGAGGTCTCAAGACTACTTCACTAGTCTTTAAGGTCAAAGAGAAGCGATCTTGCAGCTTTTATACTTCGATGTGCAAAGGAGATGACTTATCAAGGTAAAATCATTAATGGAATTACCCCTTTGTGATTTCATTCATATTACATGGCCAATACATTGAGAGATGCTATAATAGAGACAAACTTCCACAATTTAAATTAGTAAATGCGTGCAACAATTAGCCCAAAAAATAGCAAAAATCCCAATCCAATGTATATGAAAAATCAAAAAAATAATTACATTAAAAACATGTACTTACATGTAAAAAAATATATCCAACCATCCATAATTGACAAGAGAGAAGCTCCAAGATAAGATTGACCAATATCCACACATCAAAATTCATCCATAAAGCTCCAATTCATCCCCCAAAAAAGGTGTGAAATTCTCAAGAGAGAGAAAATATCCAATCCAATGTGATGATGAGAAAATTAACTCATATCAATTGTATTTATACAATAAATAGGAGTTTTAATTAGCCTCATTTTCCTACATAAGCTCCAAAAATAAAATAATGTTCTAATAATCTAACTTTTGGTGACAAGCCCGCCAAACTAGCTCACAAATGAAAGAATAAGCCTCTGAAGATGTCAAATAATAATTTATGCATGTCATAGGGCCCTCTAAGAGGTACAATGAGGTCCATGAGTGCCATAATGAAGAGTAGGACCCTCAAAAGTGATGGAAATGGGTTGGACCCCTTGTTCTCCAAAGAATAAGTTTGTGGTGCTCCCAATGGGTGTGGGGGCACAACACTAACCTCATGGGTCTCTAAATGGGTCGAAGATGCATGTAGATCATCTGCAAGGGATATGATGATGGTGTTTGGGATGTGACATTGTGTCAGCTGCCAAGTGCATGTTACATTTGTGGGACTGGCTGGGCAAAGGTGAACTATGTGCATCTTCCTCGTCCAATAGGAGTATTGCGAGCATATATGACCATCCTCAGGGATCCATGGAGTGTTTGCTAATGATGTGGAGGTACATGTATCTCAAAAAACACCCTACATGTCTCAATGTATCCCTCTGGAGTATTATGACCCTATATAGGGAGACCAAACCCAAGATGGAGACCATCTACAATCCTGCATAAGATCTAATGCATCCCCTAGCCTTCGAATACAACAAGTCATTAGAGAAATCAAGTAAATGAGCTTACCAATCATGGACCACATGTGGGGACTTCATAATTGCATGCCCTTCCATAATGAACTTTAATATGTGTCAATGTCTCCTAAAATCCAAATGGGGCTAACCAAGAATCCTATTAGATGGTTGCTACTTCGAAAGGGGATAATATATTCAAGGTACATCCTTCAAAAGGAAGTGAGATGTGATAGATAGGTGAATGGAGTAGGTGATGAGAAGGGGTAGCCCTAGGCTACATGCTGAGGTACAGGGGTAGCTAATAAGAGGGAATCCCACACTTGGGTTTATAATTTATAGGAGGGAGAAATAGTGTCTTGAGGTGCATCGACCTTGATGTTTCCACGCTTATTTATATGCATTTTTCATTTTTATGACTTTTGTTTTATTAACTGCTCAGGGATCAAAGGGTAAGAGAATGATGTATAAGATATAGCAGTGAATACCCCCTTTAAGGTAGGGTGGTTCATTATCGACCAAGGTTTGGGACAATCATGGGTTCCTATTAGATGAAGGAGGTTCAAAGAACCTGTAGGAACCAGGATGATGGCCATGATGGTGGAGTAGAGCTCATGTATTGGATTTTTGCCATGTGCTAAATGTGTTTGTTACAACCATCTTTTGCATTTTGTGGTACATTTTCTTGTTAAATGTGGCCAAATATGCTTTTATCTTTCTTTTTAGGTGCATCAACCATGGGGGATCATTCCAGGCTTCACCCAAGGTGTGGAAGAGGGGAAGGGGTGAGTTAACTTGATCTGGACCCAGTGGAGGAATGTGGAATCAGGTGGGGAGAAATTACGAATGGGGTAATAATGAGTGGAAAGAGTGTAATACATGTGGATAAGGGAGTGGGACCACACAACCAAATTTGAGTTTTCCCATGAAATACCATCTCTAAATCCAAATGTTCATTAAAAGATATCCCATAGGACTAGAATGCAAGGTTAATATCCAAAAGGGGTCGAGGGGACAAGGGTACAAACCTAAACCATTATTTCCACTAATTTCCCCCACTAATCCATGCCCATAAGCTTCCATGATAAACAAACTACAATACTCAATTATCAAATGACAAGGCATACCTTTAGGTTTGGGAGGCCCACCTTCAAACATACGATCATGGAAGATGGGCAAGGGACCACATGGTTGGCTTAGGTGGTGGAGAAATGGAACAATGAGCTAGCTAGTGACTGCAAGGGGCTGCTGGATGTCAACTAAGGACCATATTGGAGAAAAAAATTTCTCCTAGGGATATCACCCACAAAATGGTGGGTAACATGTGGCTCCAACTGGGATGTGATCCCTTAAATAAGTGCACAAAGCTACTCGAATTGGAGATCACGAGAACTCAAACCATCTTCTTGGTTACCATAGCCTTGTCACCTTCAGATATAATAGATGGAAAAGCATAGGGAAAGATGTTTTTGCGACATTCATGATCACATATGCTATATGTTAGGCAATAAAATCAACAAAAAATAAAATATGCAAATATGAATCTATCTACTATGAGAAATATCATATGATAGTTGTTCTAATGTGAAAATGAACATGCAATGCATCCTACCCTAACATGCATATGATAAAGATATTATTAAGTGTAATCTTAAATCCAGTGCAACCAACATATCATCAATTCAATACAAATATGCATGTGTATATGATTACCCATGCAACAAATCCCAAAGCGAATGCAAATCCAGACACATGGAGGATGTTGAGGGCGGGAGGTGGAAAAATATGATGCTTGCAAAAGGATTTTTTTATGAGAAGAGGTAAGAAAAGGATGTATCATAGTCCATGAGATATTATATGCAACCAAAAAATAGAGATGTCAACAACCAAGCTCATAAATCTTTGATGGATAACAATCTTTGGCATATCACTTCCACCATTTTCCTTATTATTTACCTCATGGCTTATGGTCATCATCGGGTTATGATTAGTAGGAAATGGAGACAGACGAGATGGAAAAACACAAGTAGCTTGCACACAATGATTACACTGGATAAGGGAGACTATGGAGTGATCAAAACCCTCATGGTGCATCCAAGGAGGAAAATTATAATCAATGAAGGAATTTTCCTTCAAACTATACTTGGGAAGGCGGAAGGGCTCATAGTTACCTGAGATCATATGACCCGGGGTGAGGGAATCACTTGATAAAGACTAGAGACAATGACCAATAGGAAAAGGGGATAAAGAAGTATTGTATTCAATTGGTTGTGCTTTCCAAAAATCATAATCTAAAGGCTCAAGTGATTTGAACATACAATCATACTTAGGAGAAGTGAGAGCCTTATCAATTTCCTTAGTATCAAATATTGGGTCTATCCTAAAGGGAGATTGATCAATTCCAATTGTCCCTCTTTATGAAAATGAAAATGAATATTCTCCTTCCCAAGGGTATCAATGGGTAAGTCATCATAAATAGTGAATGAAGGGAAGGGAAGACCAATCTTATCCTCATCCTCCTTCTTGGTGTTGTTACCGGGAATAGTGTCCACTCGGATGCTGCTATTCCCACTAAGATGGTAGGCTATCTTAGAAACAAACAAGTAAAGTCTACTTTCATTTTCCTTTATGAAAATAGACAAGAGGAGAACCAAGAAGACCAACCTTAGTCTTGTGCTTGATTTCCTCTCCTTCTTGATAGAGTTTCGCCGCTTCTCCTTCGTCTGCCCAGCTTCAAAGAGAACCTGTGGAATCACAACAACATACTACTATCGAAGAAACAAAGATCTATGTTCATAAATAACACAGGACGAGATGTGTGTTAACCATATAAATGCATATATATAGACAAGTACACAAGAATATGGAGGAAAACTAGAATAGCTTTATTAAGATAAAAAGTAGCAAGAGGATTACAACCATATTTTCTGACCCAGCATCATCCTCCAGCTAGGAAGCCCTTCTTCACCTCAAGCAAAGCTTAGATCACCCAACACTATGAATGTAGACCAGAAAACCAACAACACTTCTCTATAAGATACAAAATTCCAGCCTCCAGATCTTTGTGATTAGGGATCCATATATAGATGATTACAGAGAGGTGAGTCTTCTTTTGGGATCTTGATTAGTGTCCTCTCTCTGATAGTCCTGCTTCCACTTGGATAATGATGATCTCTTACTCATCCCTGGTCGAAAATAGAGAGGCAAGTGTCAAAGGGGAAGCTTATGGAAGATTCCATGATCTTCCACCTTGCATTTTTGTCCTTGCCATTTGTCCATTCCCGAACATCACACCCTACAGAGGAGCAATTCAGTATGCATTGCACCTTGTACACTGGGAAGGTGATATGCATCGCACCCTCTGCAATGAGCTTTCAGTATGGTCCAGTTTTGACCATTTATGAGCAGTTTTCAGTGGAGAACTTCTGGGAGATGATGTAATCAGCTGACCTTGTTCCTTTGGGCAGTGAAGCAACACTTTTAGGGACTTAGGAGCCCTCAGTTTATGGACATTTATGATTGGGGTTGAAGTGCCCAAAAATGTCTATAACAATATTTCCCCCACATATCTAGTTTTCCCCAATGTCTCCCCCCAACCTCAATTAATAAGCTTCCCTTAATATATCCTCCAACCCTATCCTTCCAATTAATATCTACCCGCATCTCCACCCTCATAATAAGTTCTCCCGGATATCTTCCCACCCACACCCTCATTATGAGGGTAATTATTTTTCTTTAATATCTCTCCCCAAGCCCACCCTCATTACGAGGCAAATTAGTTTTCCTTAATATCTTGCCTCACCCCCATATATTGTGTTTTCTCTAATATCTCCCCCTATCCTCACGCCCTCCAGCATATTAATATTTCCATAACACCTCCCTACACACCCACCCTCACCCTCACAATTAATATATATCCCCCCCTCCACTCTCATTATTAGAGTGATGGTGGAGGAAGATTATGAGAGTGAGGATGGGGGGAGATATTAGGGAAAACTTGATATATCCCAACTTTTAATTCTATGAAATAAGATATGGCAAGAAAAATCACTGGTGAATATACCATGATAGAAATTTATAATGAGATGAATTAGTTTATTGGTTTATAAATCTATTTATATACAAGTTTCATTATTTTATAATTAATTAACTATTATATTGATAGGAGAATCATTAATTTTGTGAGTATTTTCCCCATCATTTTCGTTATTATGTGAGAAAATGTGGGGGTAAGATATTAGGAAAACTAATGAGAGTGGGGATGGGATTAAGGATAGATATTTAGGAAAAACTTTTCATACTTTTCCGCAATATCTCCACCACCCACCCTTAGTATGGGATTATAACTATGAATGTGAAGAAAACTATTAGTAAACACTTAATATAATTTTATGAAATAAAATATGGTAAACATAAATCACTAATAAATATATTATACAATAAATTTTAATTTAGTTTGATTGAGTTTTCAATTATTTATAAATTAATTTAATTATTTTACAATAATTAATATTATATTAATAAAATCATGATTATTTTTATGAATGTTCATTGAATAAGGATTTTCAATACTAATATGAAATTGAGGGATTAAGAAAAGAGATACTAAAATAAACAAACACAATAATTAATCATTTGTCATCTTAATATGGTTTTTATATTTCTTCTTCTAAGTAAACATTTGTGATATTTTTTTCCTTTTTGAAACGCTTAAAATAAAATCATTTATGGGGTTTGTATATTTCTTCTTCTAGGGAATTATTTATGAGATTTTTTTTCCTTTTATGGGAATGTTTATAACAAAATTTTAAGAGATTTATCATATTTGAACTAGCCATTTTCGATTTCTTATTTGTAAATTGTTTTGGATTGATAATAATTAAATGTTTGGAAATGTTTTGTCATACTCGAAAGAATTTGAAGAAGGATGTGATTGTAAATAATTTATTGGCATCAATCAACTCACAAAGTAAAATATGGTATAAGTAAGATTTAAATTTGAGAAAGGAGAATGAAAAAAAAAAAATCTAAAGTAACCCCAATTAAAAGTAAACATATACATGTATAAATTCCTATATCAAGATAAGTTACATATACTTCATTAAAATGATTTACCATTCAATTTCTAAAAATAATAACACAAAGTTAATCCAAATGAAAATTACACTAATTATCTTATTTTTACTTCTTCTTTTTTCAAATAATTTTAATAAAGTTTAGTTTTCTTGTGGTGAGTATTTGATTCTATATATGAGATTCATATTAGATGTTATTATAAAGTACATAATTTTATTGGGGATAGAATTTTTAGTGAATGCTATTTAAGTTGAGACTGTATTTAGTTTTGGAATGATCTAAAATCTAAAACACTAAAATGTATAGCAAGGATGAAAATATGCCCTTATAAATTACCCAATCACGATTTGAAATTATATCTTTTTTAAAATAATTTTGATATTTTATAAATTTAATACAATTTATGTTCTTGAAGTTAATATTTGATTTTATATGTGATATTAAGGTTAGATACTACAATCAACCATATATAAACCTTTTTTTGGATAATATTTAAGCTAAAATTGCTAGTTTATATATTTATCATATATCGACAAACTTGAAAGAATGATTTTTTATTTAAAAATAAAATTGAAAACACATGAAAGGGCGATTTTCGAAAATATCATTTAAAAAAAACTTGAAAGCATATGAAAACTCATCTTAGTTTAAATGATAATTGAAAGATTGGTGTAAGGAATGGTAATTAAAATTTGGGTTTAAGATTTTAATAGGAATCGTGAGTAAAAAGCTACCTAATAGTACAAAAAAGCCTAATACTAGGCTTGTCGTTTTAGGAATGGGTGGAGTGATTAAATAGTCATTCTTGGTGAATAAATCATGACAGGAATCCAAGATTGAGAGAAGATTCTGCACAAGAGGATGAAATTCAAAGGTTGTTTTCCACAGTTTGAAAACTAAAAAATGTTCATAAAGGGGATCTTTCATAAAAGAGAAAAATCCATTTCATTTTCATCTTTGGGAACCCTATCATGTGGGCAGTAGTAATAACCTCTACCTTAGGCCTGTCCATGGTGTAAGAAGCCTTAAGAGGGGGTAGAAGAGAAAGAGAAAAAGGTAGATTCAGAGTTCCAAGCCCAGGATCAATTTTGAGTTTCTCGGTTCTTGGTGAAGATCCAAACTGAGAGGCCATATTTTTAGGGGATATTTTCCCTAGTAAATATAATTTTTGGTTGGAAATCAAAATTGAGTGCCATTTCTTGGATACTGACCTCGATTCCGTTCCCATTCTAGCACCTCCTCGAGTCCCACATTAAGTAGGATATGCATTATTCCTCATTGACATGCTGAAAACCATGATAGATCTAATATCCTATAAAAAAGAATTCCATTAGTAAGTGCTCATTCAAAGGGAAAGACAGTAGGAGATCAATTTGATTACTCATGGGCATGATAAATTTTTTCCTTAATTTGTTTGTGGGACGTTTGTGTAGCATGACCAAAAAAAATTCTATGTTCAATGTATAAGTTAAGCATGGATGTTAGTTCTTTATTTCTCTCTCAAACACTGTGATGTAAAGTTGTTTTTCTTAAGGAGCACTCCATAAATGTACTATACCATGTAGTATTTTATGCATCAATGTACTCTGTAATGTTGTTGTATGCTTGCAACTTGTTGTGTGTGCACACATATTTGTGTTATGTGTCTGTGGATTCATGTTAATTGAGAGAGAAAGTTGTCACTGGGGTTGAAGGGCCAACTTGATCAACACATAATATACTTTAAAAGTGAGTTGGTATTCATGTCGATATTTTATTTAATTATTTTTAAATTCATTATGTTTCCTTTTTTTATGAGTTAGAATTTTATATACAGGAGCTAGAGCAACACTTCCAATGGTTTTGAAGTAGTTAATGAGGAGTTTCCAACTCTTTTGCAACCATCAATTTCCCCACTTTCAACTCCAAAAGAAAAATTCCCAGGAAGAAAGGTTAGTATTCTTTGTCGATGGCCCTTCTCTTCTTATAGGCAAAGATAAATATTTTTTGAGGTTTAGTCATTTATTTTAGAAAGTGGAAAACATGCATCATGTATAAATGGCCCTACCTATTTATTTTCTAGGCTTTAAACAATTCAAACTTAAATTAACTTAGTCTAAATTCAAAGTTGAACAGAGAGATGCCACCACCTACCCAATGATGGGATCCATAGCATTGATAGGAACATAGAATTAGAAGAAGGTCTTCTCCATTCC
>APFE030679523.1:0-26323 GCA_000404065.3 Pinus taeda
CCCGCTCGCTTTTCTATTGAATTAATCTTTAAGCCTTCTATTCCTGAAAATATCATCAATTTGCGAGTCTTTAATAATGATCTAGATATCATAAGTTTTCTAACATCTGAAGGCTCTTACGATGACCAGATAATAGATGAAGATCAACATGACTGCCAGCTTAAGAAAGAAATGACTGTAAATTCCATGCCTAAATCTGTGGTTAAGTTGGAAGACTTATATGATCTTAAGGACATGTTCAAGAAGCCCACAAACTCAAAACTTCAAAGTTAAACTTTGAGATTTGAACTAGTTAATCTTGGAACTAACCTTAAACCTCAAAATATCAATCTAGGACTCGGTCTTACGCAAGATGAAAGATCAACCTTTGTTTGGTTGTTAAATAAATACAAAAATGTCTTTGCTTGGAACTATGAATATCTCAAGACATATGATACTTCCATCATTCAACATACCATTCCCATGATATCCGATGAAAATATCATGCAATAGAAGTTGAGAAAGATTCATTTGAATTTTGAAAATCAAATCAAATATAAATTGAATAAGCTTCTCAAAGCCAAAATAATTTTTCATGTAAGGCATTCAAGGTGGGTTTCTAACCTTGTCCTAGTCAGGAAAAAGAATGGTGATTTTCGAATATGTATAGACTTTTGCAATCTCAACAAAGCTTGTTAGAAGATCAACTTCCCATTACCCCCTATGGAACAGATACTGCAATCAGTTGCAGGCTCAGAATTGATGTCTTTTCTAGATGGATTTTTCAGGTTATAATTAGATTCTAGTACATCCAGATGACCGGCTAAAGACTACATTTCAAACCAAATGGGGCACTTATGTCTATCAAAAGATGCTATTTTGGTTAATCAATGCTAGTGAAACATTTCAGAGAGCCATGGACATAGCTTTCAAAGTTTTGGTGAACAAATCAGTGGTAATTTATTTAGATGACATAATTGTGTATTCGAAAAAGAGCAGTAATCATTTAAAGGACTTAAAACAAATCTTTGAGCGTTGTCAAAGGTATGGAATTTCTCTCAATCCTAAGAAATCTTTCTTTTCTTTTAGTGAAGGAAATATCCCTGGATTTATCATATCCAAAGAAGGAATTCTTATCGATCCTAATAGGATAAGAGAAATTTCTTAAATCCCTTTACCTCATAACAAAAAATCCATGCAATCTTTCCTAGGCTAGATAAATTTTATCAAAAGATTTGTCCTCGACTTTTCACAAATTGGTTTACCTCTCCAATCTATGATTAAGAAAAAAAAAAATTAAATGGGGACATACCAAGCATGAAGCTTTTAATATGATTAAACAAGGAATCATAAATGCTCCCTCTTTAGCAGCTCTAGATTTTTCTAATCATTTCATTTTATATACCTTTGCTTCTGACACATCATATGCAACTATAATAACACAAGTCAATGATGACAAAATCGAAGCACCAATTTGCAAGGGGCTGAATTAAACTACTCAGACATTAAAAAACAAGCTTTTGTTGTTTTCAAATCAATAAATCATTTCAGACCCTTCCTTCTCAAGACTCGCACTAAGGTAACAGTCCCATTCCCAGCAGTAAGAAAATTATTGATGCAAAGAGAGGTGGGTGAGAAAAGAGAAAATTGGGTAACAACACTGCAAGAATATGACATTGAGATCGGACTAGCTAAAATTGTAAAAGGTCAAGATTTTTGTATAATGTTAGCATGAGCATCCAATTTACCAGCACTACAAGATTCAGGTGATGATGTACAAATATTTGAGGTAAGTCTCAATGATACTGAATCTAAATATGTTGATATCATCTTTTACTTGAAAAATGGATATGCCCCTATGCAACTTAGTTACAAAAGAAAAAGGGCTTTGAGGATAAAAGCTAAGCAATATGAAATCATCAATGATGTGTTGTTTAGGAAAAATTATGATTCTGCTTTTCGTAGATATCTTGAAAAATCTAAGGCAGAAAAGGTTTGCAGGAACTCCATGATGGACCAACTGGTGGACATTTTAGAGGAGACACAATAGCACATAAAATCCTGCATGCTAGATATTATTGGGCAACCTTATTCAAAGATGCACACGAATATGTAAGGAAATGTAAAAAAAATTCAAACAGCTACTGGAAGATAGAGGAAACCCGCATGACCATTGCAACCGGTCAACATTGAACAACCATTTGAACAATGGGGATTGGACATAATAGGTGAGATCATTCCTCATTCTTCAAAGCAGCATAAATATATACTTACAACAACTGATTACTTCACAAAATGGGTGGAATCAATTCCACTTAAGGTAGCCAATTCTAATAACATCATTGAATTTATTGATCAGTTTAATATTACCATATTTGGCCTACAAACCGCCCTCATGTTTGACAATGCATCTTATCTCACAGACAATGCTATGACAGAATTTGCTCTTAAAAGAGGTTTTAAACTTAAATATTATGCTAACTATTATCCTCAGGGAAATGGTTTTCCTGAATCTACAAAAAAAAATCTCATAAGAATCATCGAACAAACCGTTGATCAAAGTCAGAAAAAATTGGCACAAATCTTTGACACTTTCTTTATGGGCAGATTGAATAACGCAAAAGGCCTCAATAGGCACTTCTCCTTTTAATTTGGTCTATGGGAAAGAAACCATTCTCCCTACAAATACAACTATTCCCTCTCTAGCCCTAGTTCAATTTATTGAAGAAACCCCTTCCTCTTCTATGCAATTAAGGCAATCACAAATCCTCAAGCTCGAGGAAGAAAGATACAAAGCCAAGATCATACATGCACATCATCAACAATTAGTTAAACCTTCATTTGATGCAAGTTATGCAAGTCCTAAATCCTTTTAGCTCGGAGACTTTCTATTAAACTAGGATAAAGCATGCGAGGTAAAAGGTAAGCATACCAAATTCCAAAGAATGTGGCTTGGCCCATTTTAGATTGCTAAACAAATTGGCCCATCCACCTTTTTACTGCAAGATTTATTAGGCAAGAGATATTCTCTACCTGTTAATGGGAATATTTTGAAGAAATGTTTTTCATAGAAGATAACCTCTTCTATCCCTTGTACACTATTGCCTTTACTTTTTCTGGGAAAATAAAAGTTAAATAGCATTTACTTTTGGAATTTTACAATAATTATCTCTTTTATATTTTGACTTTTCGCTTGTATAAGTAGACAGTGTTGAGAAGATAATTTTCACATTTGGAACATAAGCTAAGTTCTATTACTCTGAAATCTGCTTGTTTTCCACCAAAATTACTTGTCCTTTGCAAAACCTCAACTTTATAAAGAAACCTTTGTTCTACTATCAGTCAAGAAAAATATCTATAGAAAAGTAAAGACTCTCTACAGAAAAGCATCTTTAGCTCTATAATTGTCATCCAGAAACTCTTAAGGAATCAATGATCCTCTCGATCTAGTAAATTTTTCTCTTTTTAGAGTGTAATTCTAAAATATACTTAAACTTAAAAGATAAGAGGTCTCATCAAGAGCTGACTTACCATGATCATAGGGAAGTAGTAAACTAACATTACCAATACTGCATATCAAAACAGGGTAATGGCTTAAGATTATTTTAATCAAAATACAAGGGGCCTCATCACGAGCCAGATTGTTCAGTTGAATTACAACCAGTGAATGGCATTGTTAATTTTGGCAACCTAACCAAGACAATGACCTTTAAGTAGAAAAAATGAAGTTTTAACAAAAAAATAAATTGTTTAGAAAAGAAAGAAAAATAAGTATATGAATCTAAATTTATCTCTAAAAAATTCACTCTTATCTGGATGGGATACTAAATTGTTGTTGGTTAAAAGGTAACCCTATCGAGGCTATGGATGCCTACTGGCAACAGAGACTCTACCTGCAAAAAATTAGTACATCTAAAACCTACTCTACGAGAGCCCCTTGCTTTATCTTTAAAACCAAGTAAAGACTGATGTAGATAAAGGAATTTTCATTTTGAAAAGGATAATCAAATGGATGATAATTAGGTGGATTTTGTTTTCTTATTCAAAGAAATGTTACCTATCTTATATTTCATGTATTTTCTATTTTTTGAACTTATCTTTATTTTGGAAGTTTTAGAAATTTCAAAACACTATCAGAGATAACCGATTCTTCCAACGAATCACCAATTGTTGTGCTACTCAACAACCCCCCATTTATTAATCTGATCGTTAATATGTTAATTAATAAATGGTGACCCTTTATAAAAAAACCTCCAAGAAAAATTTAGCACTTAGGCACTTTCCTTTGAACTTTTAGAAATAAATCAAGATATCAAGTCAAAACCCTCTAAGACTAGCAATTCCTGCCTTTTTGCATACCGCTGGACCAAGTACATTGAAGTGTTAATTAACAAATGAAATCAGTGAACTGTGATAGAATGAATCATCACATTTGACTTAGACTTCATTAAACTTTTCATTCAAAAAACTAAGAGTTAAGGCATTTCCTATCAATGAAGCGCTTATCGCAATCGCATATCATCTTTCACAAAGGACGCAACTCGCTAAAGCATGTTGTAACATGCGAAATGCATATTGCGATAGAACAATTCAACCTCATCGCATCACGTCAATTTATTTAAAAGTCCAATCTTATGAACTGCACAAGCTTCTGAAATGAGATAAAGCCCGGACCCAACAAAAGAAAATGCTATAAATTGTAGGTTAAGTCCGCCATGTAGTGAAAAGAACTTTATGAAGTAATTATTCCCTTAGGAAAACTACGTTCCAAATGGTAAAGGATACCCCTCTTATCTTGCATCCCGTATAATTCTAAAGAAATTTGAGAAAGTGCATAATCAAATATGTGATAATGTGATTTGCATTATTAAATCGCAATTGCAAAATCATCGTTCTCGCAGTTAGAACTTGCCACCTTAAAAGTTTTTCCCTCCCGTTTATGATGCAGTAATTTAATAAGTAATAAAAGAACTAATAAGGAGCCTTAGTGGCTATTTAATAAGTTTAATGGCATTTATGTTAAAAATTGGTTCGACGTGATACGATATCTTTTCTTATGCGTTCTGAACAATAGCTCCTATCTTGTCACATTTTTGGGATTAACTCTATCATTTATTCTCACTATCATTCTCGCTCATGTTTATCTGATAACTTCTGTTTTGCTCCATTTCATAAAAACTCCATAGAGAACATTGTTGGAAACAAGGGTGAGGAGGGGAAGGGAACTGCATCTGAGAAATCATAAATGGTGCCTCTTTTGTCTGATACCACATGAAACAAAGGCAGAGGAAATATGACATGGGAAGACATGTAAAACTTGTTAGAAGAATATCAGCCCAGGCCACTGGTAACAAAGGCCACGACAGATGCTTAGGAGTCATCTGATGCCTCCTATTTCGAAACAACATGTTCTTTCCTGCACCGCATAACTGCAAGACCAAAAATAATCCCATACACAGACATGGTCAAATGGGTAATTGATGAGGTAGACATCATAGACAGAAACTTTAAGAATCACAGGCAAAAGGTCATGGGGTCTTTCTCAGCGGACAACCTACAACTATTGTACCAGTTACATAAGACACAAAATTTCTACAACAAACAGTTCCTTGAGAAATTCACCAAGTAAAATGAGGACCTGTTAGACGTCACGCGGACCTAGAAATCACGCGAAGCCAAGCTCAAGTGGGATAAAATTGGTATGTACTCAACGACATCCATTTATCCCCCCCCCATAGTTTTGCAACAACAATGATATGTAAGTTTTTCGGTAGACTCGATAGCACCAAGTTTTCCATGGATTGGATCTCGTCAATAGATGCAGCAATGAGTGCAACAATAATGAATTGGGCTCAAATTTTATCAGATAATTTGGCAAAGGCCATTATATAATATAGAAGGAAAATAAGTTCCTCTTTAAGGATTTATCCCCCTTTTCTCATGAGTGCTTTTGTTATGGATGAAATCTATTTTTGTTCCCAATTTTCTAATATGGGATGGAAGTGGATTGTACAGAACCCACTTCCCATCCATGTATACCATAATATTTTGTGGGAATCTCAATTCTACCCCCATTTATATAAGATATGTTAAGGGGTTATGCTACCTATTCATAGAGAAGTTTATGACAGAACTACCCCTAGTTTTTTTAAAGAGGTTGAAGTAGATATCTTACCAGTAGCCAGATGGTTTGGGAAAGAAACATTCACCTACATCAGAGTTTTTGGGAGCATTGCTTCACTACATGCCCTCCCATATTATGTCCCCGAAAAACTAATGGTCAGAGAAATAGCCTACCAGATAGTAGGGGAGGATGGAATGAGTAGATAACTGAAAGAGAAAAAGAAGGTCATTTGGCCTACATTCGCATTACAATGTGGTGCTTTTGCACTACACAATTATGGACATGCATTAAAAGCAGTAGAGATTATTAATTCCCTAAAATTAGCTACATTTCTAGGAAGGTAGTACAACCCAAATGGCACCGTTAAAGAATTTACTACTACAGTAAAAGTAAAATAGTTAACCCATGAAGAGGATGCCTTTGATGACCTCTTTGTACAGGCAAAAATATTTTCACAATTTTTTCATATGGAATCACTACTTTTAACCCTGGAAGATGTTAAGTATTTCCATTGTGTACAGGAAAAAGAGATTATTAAAGGTCCCATTGGACCTACTGCAGATTGAACCAATAAGGGAGCCAACTCCCAGTGTAAGATTGGATAGCGACTCCAAAGAAAACTCTAAAGAAGAAACCCAACAGAGATCTACGCATGAGTCAGAGCACTCAGAGCGGTAGTCTCAAAATGGGGGAGGAAACACCAATAAATAATCTGAAAAAGGCACAGCTCAAACTACAGAGGAGACGGTCGAGCAGGCCAAGGCAAAGAAAAAAGAAGAAGTTGATTCTACTTCAACTCAGTCAAGTAAAGCTACAGTCATTGACCTTGAAAATAATGGGAACAGTTCAACAAAAAGCTCCACACATATACAAACCCTGAGCAAACATATGGAATACAAACTCCCAAGAAAACCCAACATAATTCAAATCCAGAAACAATAGAGGAAAGAGCTTTGGGCACTTAGGACATTGAGATCATTACTGCTACTCCTAATTCAGACATTATTTTAAGAATTGAAGAAATACCTTATCTAGATGTATTCTATAACCCTACCCACAAAGCTCTAGTCAAGAGACAAAGGAAGAAAATAAAATTGGACGTTGTAGCTATTACAACTCCGGAAAATGAACCAATGGACATCGTATGGAAGGACTTGCCTATCGACCCATCTGAGGATCTTACAAATTTGTCATAATTTGTGGGAGCCTATGCCACAACAACTATTGAAAAGGTGACAGAGGTCCAAATGCTACTCAAGGAAAACGAATACAGAATTCTGCTGCTAGAACAACAATTAGCCCAAGAAAAATCTAATCAACAAGCATAATTACAAGTAGCCCAGCTCCAAAAGGAATTCGAACAGATGAGGATACAACATCAAGCCAGCTTAGGAGAAAAAGATTTGCAGATACAAGCCATGATAGATAAAGTTAGAGACAATCCAAAAATTGATGAATTCATTAAGGAAGCCCTCAGCCTCAATTCCTTACTAATGCAACAAAAGGAAGTATTTTTCCAGAAAATATTGTAGATAAATCCTTATTGCGGGACTAGTGATAAATTAACAAACCAAGTTATTGATATGAGGCTCGAGTATGACGAAATCCACAAAAGGGTTTATGATTTTATCACCTAGTAAGAATTAGAGGATGGGAGGAAGACAGACCTACCAAAGCTAGAAGAGTCTCATACAAATATTCTATTCACAGATTTGGATTCTCGGTTGAAACAGGTAGAAAGGGAAATAATGATAGCAATGACAGTAGCAAACAACATAATAGAAGCCATTAACGAAGATCTTTATGGCGCCAATCTGGTCAAGGAGTGCGTACCAGGATTTCTTCCTAATGCCAAACAACTAGAGCAACAGTGGAAACAAGGAGCGCAGGAAAAGGAGGAGGCAATCAAACAGTTAAACACGCCGAATTAGGAGGCATACTGGTATTTTTTAGTGAAACCACACAGCCAATGGATGACTCTGAGATGTTTACAACATCTACACAAAAGATGGTACCAACATTAATAGATGCCTTATTTGCTGGGCAATTAAAATCTGCAATTGGCCAACCACCTCAACTCAAGCCAATGACTGATATTTGCAACCTTAGAGATCAAGTTCAAGGGAGCTAGTCATTAATTTATTTTTCTTTTAGTTTTATTTTTGCATATTCTGAGGAAGGTTGTTTGAAACTTCCTCAGCTATTTTTGTAATAATATATTTTATGACATATAGTTTAGTGTTTAAACCCCTCTCATGCATTTGGAAAGGGGTCCAGAAATTTTATCAAAAACACTTTTCAAAACATTGCACTTATGTAATTTTGAGGAGGTTTTGATGAAACGAATGGAACAGGGTCTCTTTTCTTTAAATATCTAGCATGCTCTACTGAAATGCCCTTTTGTACTCTTAGACTGTGTTGGATTGATTAAAATTGGGTCAATATTGTTGAAGCACATGAAAAGGACTTATCATATATGGTACTTTTATCTTATGATCATGTTTTATTTATGTATCAAGCAATACTTATTCTTTCAATTGTTTTATGTATGAAAGTTTGAATTATAGTTTTAGCATTATTACACTTCTATATGATGTTAGCTCTGATTCCTTTGTGAATACATGAACAATTTTATATGAGATAAATTTTTCTCAATCGTTTTGTCTAACTATTTATCCAAAATGATTATTGTTAAATGATTTAATTTCTTGTCGGAGTTGAATGATCTTTATTATCAATTATTGTAAGACATCATTGTAGATCGCTTATCGTATTTGATTCTTGAGTATACTTATAGTTAAATAATGTTAAAATAGGATATATGCTTTTGTTTAGAAGTTAGATTAGATTACACTTGGATTAATCATTTCCTGTTACATCATATATCATCCCACCATCACTATCAAATATTTTCTGGGAAACTAGTCTCATTATCCAGTCGGAGCCACTATACCAAATGGAAAAGGAGTTGCATTCAAGGTCCAGACCGGGTGGTTTTCCCCATGTTGTTGCAGCGATTTTCGAAGCTTCTACACCACCCTAATTCTCATCTAGTCAGAAAAAGAGAATTATTAGAAAAAGTGTTGATTATTCTTGGATAAAAGGAGATCTCTTTTGCACCAAACCTGACTTGATTATTCGCAAGTGTGTTAGAGAGGATGAGATAAATGATATCTTAGGAGATTGTCACAATGAACCCTGTGGAGGACATTTTGCAGATAAGCGAACAACCTATAAGAACCTCTGTTCATGTTACTACTGTTCAAGTCCTTTCAAGGATGCAAAGGAGTATGTTCATAAATGTGATAGCTACTAGAGAATAGGGCAACCTATTCAATTGGATGAAATGTCGTTGCAGCCACAAGTTCTCATAGAACAATTCGAAAGGTGGGCTCTTTATTTCATAGGTCCCCATCAATCCTATGTCCAAAGGTAAGAACTATATTTTAGTTTGTATTTATTATGTTATGAAGTGGGTGGAAGTGAGGGCACTACTAAGAGAAACAGAGAAGGCAGTAGTAGAATTTCTTTTTTCTGATATTTTTGTACGATTTGGAGTACGAAGGGAAAGTGTTACTAATTAGGGTACTCATTTTGTGTTGAATATTGCACAGGGAATTGTACAGAAATATCATATTACTCATCGGAAGTCCACCCCTTACCATCCAAAAGCCAATGGGCAAGTGGAATCAACAAATAAGGTGTTGGAGACAATCCTGACTAAGACAATGCAATTACATAAGAAGGATTGGCCTAATCAACGTTTCGAAGCAATATGGGCATATAGGATCACATGGAGAAACAACATTGACTTCTCTCCGTATGAATTAGTGTATGGGAAACAAGTATGACTGCCAATTGAGTTTCAAATCAAAACTTTTAAGATGACAGAAGATTTGGGCATAAACCTTGATGAAGCACGACAACAGAGAATCCTACAACTTAATGAGTTGGATGAGATTAGGCGAGATGATTTTCAGCATAGTGATCTAATCCAACAATAGCGGGCTAGATGGCACGATAGATACATTAAGAAAAAGAAGTTCAAAGTGGGAGATTGGACATTGCTGTTTGATTCAAAATTTAAGAATTTTAAAGGGAAATTTAACACACATTGGCTTGGCCCTTACGAAATTGAAAACATTTTTTATAATGGATCTGTTCAGGTTAAAACAAGTGATGATGGGAATTTTACCTTCTTGGTGAATGGGCAAAGAATCAAACTATATCAGAATCCCCAATCTCAGGAGGAATTTGTGGAAGAGATTGTGAAGAAGGAGCTGGAAATGGTGGAGAAGGTAGTCATTCCTTTCACTACCTCTTCTTAATTTTCTGCCATAATAAACTGAGCTTACTTTGTTCCTTCTCATGCTTAGTAAACCATGAAAGGAAAGTCTATTGGATATAGGTTTATTCCTTTTTCTGTCCACAATAGACTAATTACAGAAAAGGAGCCCCCTTGGAGTCTCCTTTTTCAATATTTCAGACTCTCTAAAATTCAAATCTGGTGAGCATGAACTATCCTTGGCTCATTAAAATCACAGGATAGTAGATTCTTTGGATCCTCAAAATAAATTATGTCTTCAATTAATTTTTAGTTTGCTCATGTTGAATTGATGTGGGATCTCTTAAGGCCCTCCTTCCAACAATCTTGGCCCATCGACATCAACAAATTATCTAGGTTCGAGATTAGAGACATTTTGATGCCTTGAAGCTTGTATACCTCAATGAAAGGCTATCTCATTAGAAGCAATGGGGATTCATCATGGCTCCTTGACTGTTGGATCCTATAGGGGGTTTGACAACAACTCATACATTCACACCTGATAGGATGCATTGAAAGTACCTTGGTCCTCATTGTCATTAATGGTGATGGACCTCTCATTGGTCAATATTTGACCTTAATGGTTGGTAATCCAATGAGATTACTACACATTCGACCTCAACACCCATATTCATGTGCAATAAAATGTAAAAGAAAAGGGGAGAACATGGTTTCCTATAGAAGGGTTTCCTGTAGAAAAGTTCAGCATTTGCATTTTCTGCAACAAAGCACTTATTTCCTAAAGGACGAATTTCTAGCAGAACGTTTTTTTAAGGAATCTGGCAAGTACTGATCATCTTCATTATTAGTTGAGGCTATTTAATTACATGATCTTGCACATGATATTATTTTAAAGGTGGTTTATCATTCCAAAGAGAGTGCAGTCGTCACCCAAGGTACTTGACCGTTGTAAGGTAAGATCAAGAAGGTACATTTGGCGTAAGAGTACTTAAGGTAAAAAGGTAATGGTAAGAAAATTTTTGAATTTACATGAATATAAGTCACAGCCACCCTTGCAGAATAAGGTAGTGATGAGCCATTATGTCATGACACGAGTCCCCCATTCCCGATTATTATTTTGATTATCTTCCAAACATTTATCCCGCTGAATGGATCATGATGTCAATCATGATCACATTCATTGTTAGATGTTGCCTCATTACCCTACACCTTTCCTAAATAAACATTCTTGTTTTTATAGGGTTTAGATAATTTTTCTTGGTCTCAGAGAGCATATAAGTGAACTAATCGAACTATGCTCTCTCCCACTCCTAGCCACTACTGAAAATGCAGTTCGCCGTCAGATTCAAACCTTAAGGTCCGACATTACTTAACACTTACCCACATAGTAAGAAGAGGTTGGAGAAGGTGGGATGGCTGCCTCTGTTCTTAAAGTTTAGCGAGGATAATTCAGAAGTGACAAAGTCTTTTGCTTTAAACCTAAATGGCAACAGGGCATAGGTGGGTAACATTAAGTTCATATTGACATAGAATCTGGTGGCCTAATCTTGTGGAGTTCCACAAGAAGGGGAGTTTTTGTTTAAAAACCAATGATTCAACGAGGATAAGTGTGCACCCTTCCTCAGAAAAGAGCATGCAGACTCAGACTGGAGCAAGGGGATTCCGCAGGATTACCTTAGAAGTATCGGTGGCTCTTGTTCATCTTATAGAAGTACATCACCTATAAAGGTAATTTTGGGTTAGCTTTCTCATTTCATATTCATCTCCTTGACCATTTCCGAGACAAACCCTTGAATTTACCATATTATCTTAGAATGTCATTGTTGAAGATGGTTACTTATGACAAAGAAAGGGTATCACATATAAAGGAGAACCTCTATCATCACGATCTTGTTAAAAATATCGTGACAAAGGTTTTGAAGAAACGGGATAAAATGTGGGAAGAGTTTTTAGTAGAAAATTACTTCGTGGATGACGAGAAAGAGCCAAACTTACTGGAACCAAAGAGGTAGAACCAACGGAGAAGCCGAGAAAGAAACCCCGGACCCATTTTCAGCCGACACAGGAGGTTAAGAAATATGAGGAGGTGATGGTGATCGGAGAAACTAAGGGGAAGAAGTTGAATATGTCAAAAGGTACCCCTACTCCTGCTAGGCATTTTACAAGGAGCTAGGCAATAAAGCTAGAGATAAAGGAAAGTGGTCAAAGGATTTGGTTCAGAGGCACTATGCAAGGCAAGTGTATGGAGGCTGAAAGAAGAGGGTGAGGTACTCTCATTTACTGTTTAGATCAGTATGTCAGTCTTTTGGAGAGAAAAAGTTCTTTTAGTGGGAAGGTGTGATCCAAAATGGATCTAAGATAGACTTCTAAGTCTAAAGTGTTCCTCACAAAGGAAAATTAAAGTCCAAGGATACCCTTGGAAATAGTCCCATTGCATAGATCTTCTCATTTTGAATATGTTGCAACTTGAATGGGCTAAAATGGACTTTGGATGATGAAGTTATCACAGAAAGAAGATTGCCTTTGTCCTTTGAAAAAGGAGGAAAATTCTTATGAAAATGGCCTAAAAGGCTCATTGAAGAAATCACATTGGAAAAAGCCAAGGGAAGGACTTAACACAAGGGCGAAAGGACCCCCGATCAGCGATCTCCGATATATTGGGTTGGAGGTACGCTGCACCTGATATCGGGACCCCAGGCAAAGCAATATGCGATTGAATCGGCGATCAGGGCGATCGACGATCGGAGGAGCAGAAGCATAGACCCCACCGATGCGATACGCGAGGTGCGATATCGACGAACAGTGGATTGGAAATCAACATAACCAAAGGGAATACCCCTGGGCTGTTGCGATATGCGATAAAGGAATGGGCCAATGTGCGATTGCGCATGGACCATTGGATTGGGTGCGCAGATCAACGATCAGGATTGATTGGGGTGATCGGAGATCGGATGATCGACAGATCCCTGATACAAAGGGTTGTTACATGCACCATGCGACTTGCGATAGCGATATACCGATAAGGTCCAGACCCGATGGGTTTATAGAGGTGATTCAATACTATTTGAAGACCGATTAAATGCTCCATGAGGTGTTTTCCTTTGTATTTCCATTATTTGGTTGTCACGGCTAGAGGAAGGCAAAACGATCGGGTTTCCCCATGTTGATGATTCCTTTTCATTGTAAACGGATTCTTGTGGTGAACAGTCAGGTTTTCCATGATGGAGGACTGTAACCAACGTGTTACAAATGCACAGAGTGCACAATTGCAAAAGATGGCTGAGAGAGTAAAGAGAGTTTTGGAGTCACTTGGAGGTCGAGTGAACCAAAGAGCACAACTGCTGAAGGTTGCTGGAAGGTTGCCGAGAATCGCTTCAAAGTCGAGCGAACTACAAAGGCACGTAGAGGCTGAGAGAAGCTCGTGAGAGCCAGAGCCAAGAGCCAGAGCCAAGAGCCAGATCCAAGAGCCAGAGCCAAGAGCCCGAGCCAAGAGCTAGAGCCAAGAGCCAAAGCCAAGAGCAAGAGCCAGAGCCAAGAGCCAAAGCCAGAGCTAAGAGCCAGAGCCAGAGCCAGAAAGCCTAAGAGCTTCAAAGCCAGGGATAAGATGGTGTTCTAATCCCATTGTTTCTGTGTAATCCAATGGAGTTGAGCATGGAGCTTGTAAAAGAACTTATGCCATAATCCGAGAGAGCCTAGTTGAGTTGACTAGAGCTCAAGGAGACATAGCCCAAGAGTTTTGGGTGAACTCCATATTAATATTGTTGTTATGTGTGTTTGTTTATTTGTTGCATTATTTACTGTCATATGTATTTAAATATCAACATAAGAAAATGAACTTAAAGAACTTAACAGTTAAAGGCAAACATAAGCATACACCTATTTTCAAGCACTTTTTAATTCTGCAATTAGTTAATCATAAGGTCTTGGGAATATTTAAGCTTTGGAAGTGGGAGAGGTTCTTGTAAGTTGACAAGAAGCATTTATTGCCCCATTTTCAGATCATTGAAGAGAATCCCCCTTCTCCACACTCCACCTTTAATGCTTTAATGAGAACCTTAAGTGAAACTATCTCCGACCGACTTGATTCTGCTGCAGGTTTTGATGAACCCACCAACATGGATACTAATTCGGTCATTATCACTTCCATCATGTTTCTTCAATCCATTGTTGCTCCTTTGTCTCCATTTCTTCCAACCTCTAAGTCACCTATTCTTGTCTTGATTTTCCCTTCTTCCCAACCTAGTTCATTTATTTCTGCTAAAAAGGTCGCTACTTTCATTAGTGATCCTGAGCACTATTGCCAAGTCTTTTCTCTCGCTTCATAACAACATGATATCCTCCCATTTCTTCCACCACAATTTTTATTGCATATCCATCAATATATCTCCAAAGAGAATGACCAGGAGTGAGAATCTTCTCCCCAAGACCAGTGATAGAAATCAGTTGCATGTGGCCAACCACTACAAGAAAGGTTCCCAATGTCAGATACCCTTTCGGTAGACGTGATTAGTGCATTGTTTACCCCATATCTTTTCCAATTTATTCATGATTATTCTACAGACATTAAAAACCACCTAGTTAAGATGGAATCCTAGTGTACATATATATCAACAACATGTGATTGACATCAAGAACAACTTGCCTTGGTTACAAGCGAGCGTGATCAACCCTACATGGACAAAGCCCAACTAGAGCAAGAACTCTTGAAATTAGGTACCAAAATTTTATTCTATGTGGTTGGTTTTTATTGTGTTTGTTAATGAGCAACCTGATGAAATTGTTGCTTGTTCCCCCACAGAATAACATCAGTTTGTTGAAGCGACGTGTTAAAAGTTAGTTGCGTAGAACCAAGAGTTTCAGGCTACTATGAATACACTTTCTCAGGTAATCCCATACCCATTTTTCCAGTACCAAGAGTAGGTTTATAAATAAATCACAGCCATGTCAGAAATCAAGGAGACTCTTCCCCAACTTATGCAGGACTCCCAAGATATTTTTAGTCAGGTCCCTAACTTGAGCAGTGTTCTTGCCAAGAAAAATCTGCCCATCTATCCACTTCAGGAGAATGTCAAGCAACTCTTTTCACAAGAATGAGCACTTGATATTTGGAGCAGAAGAAAAACTATTGGCCCAATATGATACACTTGACACCAGATTAATCAGATAGAGGATCCCTCATAGGCCACCAAGTGTGTGCTCCATGACCTTCATCCAGCTGCACAGTCCCACTTCATTATGTTGAGCGCTCTCACTACCAGTGCCGATGAAAAACTTTAGAAGCCCATCTAGTCCCAACCCACTGAGTTTACTATTGATACCTATGCACAGTTTGCAGGACAAGTTTTTGCACTATTGGATGCATGGAATGATGTTGTTTTTGCATATAGTATCTTTAAGGATAACATGTTGTAGCCATTGCAAGAGTTGGGTCCTTGATTTGAAGTTGAAACAGCTACAACCAGTGAAACACAAGAAAGACAAGATCCATATGCACCAACATCGCATTGACTCAAGGGAAAGTCAATGGATTATGGTCAGGGCATGTTGGGTCCTTTTTTTTGGAAAAATATGATGAAAAATAATTGCAGAAGTTAAATGGCTAAAGATATCAGAAGCAGGTCACCGGAAGTTTAAGCATGATAGAGAATTAAAACATTCGGAACTACGCAGACCATAAAAATAGGAAAATGGGGTCAATTTTGAAAGAATCAATAGGAAAAAGGAAAATGACTCTAGGATTTCATCAAAAAGGACCAAATAAAATGTGGGATTAAGCAATCTCTGCGAGGACCAGATTAAGTGAGTGAGATTATAAAACTAAGCATTAAGGGACGTATCGGACATCTTTTATATATACTGAGCTTTTTTTCTAAAGTGTTTATTGAAATTGGGTGTTGCAGAACTATGTGTATGCGCATAAGTTTTAATCTATGCACTATAAAGTTCAATGCAATGTTTTGGTTGAGATAATCACACAAATTTGTTTGATCTAGGTTGTAATGGCTAGAAATATTTATAAAATGGAGTTTGTGAATTCTTGTGTTGTTGATCCAATGAATACGTAGGCCCCTTTAAAAAAAAAAAATTATATGAATCACATCTCTGGTTATTATGTGATGAATGCATGTCTCAGTTGTAATATAGTTGTGTAGATCATAAAAGGTTAATAATGAAAATAACATTTTGGTACTAATCTGGATCCCTTAATTATTTAATGGTTCTCGCTTGCCTCAGGTGAGATTCTCCTTTGTAAAAAGGGAGCGAAAATGTCGACTAAACTCTAGACTATGGCAACCTCTTTTGTTGGTAACTCAGGCTAAACCTAGGTCACTATCACTTCAAATTTTTCTGCTAATAGAGCACGCTGATCAAGAAGAGAATGAACCTACATAAACTAACACTGATTAACTAGTGAGCATTACTGAGGAGCATGATGAGGCAACTATAGAAGAAAGTGTTGAATAACCCTTTATTCCTCAAGCTAAATATCCTCCAAGGTATGTACAAAAACACCACCCAGCTAATTAGATCACTGGTGAATTAAATTCTAGAGTGAAAATAAGAAGGAAGTTGTTAGATTCCCTCATGCATGCTCATGTTTCTTGACTGTCCATGGAAGAACCAAAAGATGTTCAATCCAGTTAAGATCAACATTGGTTAAAAGAAATGAATGAAGAATTGGATAAATAGAGAAAAATAAGACATGGGAACTTGTTACAAGGTCTGCTAACAAGAATGTCATTGGCACAAAGTGGGTTTTCAAGAATAAATTAAATGACCATGGAGAAGTGGTAAGAAACCAAGCTAGGTTGGTATGAAAAGGCTATGCTCAAATAAAAGGCTTTGATTTTAATGAAACTATTGCTCTTGTTGCTAGATTAGAAGCAATAACAATATTTTTGGCATTTTCTTGCTTTAAGAAATTCAAAATCTATCAAATGGATGTCAAATATGGATTTTTGAATGGAGAACTACATTAGGAAGTCTACATAGAGAAACTAGAAGGTTTTCAAACTGACAAAGAAACCAAACTATGTTTGCAAACTTAAGAAGGATTTGTATGGTCTCAAGCAAGCCCCCAGAGCTTGGTATTCCAAGCTAGACAACTAACTTCTCAAGTGTGGATTGAAAACAAGTATAGCTAACAACAACTTATATGTCAAAGCAAAAGATAACAAACTCATTGTGGTGGTTGTATATGTTGATGATATCATATTTTCCAGTGATTCATATTTATTGACCAATGAATTTGTAGTTGATATGAAGGTTGAGTTTGAGATGTCAATGCTTACAGAGCTTTCCTATTTCCTTGGACTACACATTGCATAAAACCCAAAGGAAATTTTATCTCTCAAAGCAAGTATCTCAAAGAAGTGTTGAATAAATTTGGCATGGAAGAATTCTCCTTAGTGACATGTTGCAAAATTAGTGATGGATGAATCTCCAAAAGTGGACCAGACTTCATATATATCCATCATTGGAAGTCTCTTATATTTTCCAGCATCAAGTCTAGACATCATGCAGGTCATTGCTATAGTTGGAACATTTCATGCAGCTCCCAGAAAAAATTGTCTATTAGCAACCAAGATTATTCTTAAATATCTAAGAGCAATGAAGGACTATGGACTTTGGTACCCCAAAGGTAAAGATCTCTCATTAACTATTTATATTGATGTTGGTTGGGAAGGTGATGTAGATGATTAAGAAAGCACAAGTGGTGGTGCTTTCTTTCTTGGAGCATGTCTAGTCTCATGGTTGAGTAAGAAACAATCTTTCATTTCCTTATCTATAGCTGAAGCATAATATATTGCAAAAAAATATTGTTGCACTCAACTTTTATGGATGAAGCATGTTATGAAACCAGCTCAAGAAAAGATAGAAAAGATAGATCAACACCTTAGAATTGAGCCTCTTCGAGGGGGCAACCTCCTTTACATTACATAAATGAACAATTCTTGGATGATACAAATGAAAAGACCTCCTTTCTATATATAGGAGTCTAAGGGGTCATTATATAATCAAAGCCTACATAACAATAATAATGTAAGGGCACAATAATAACAATAGTCGGCTTCTATGGGGCACAATAGTAACAATATGGGCACTACATGGGTACATCAATATAATAACGGGGTTGCACTAATAATAATAAGGGGTTACACTAGTAGTATAGGGGCCTAACAGGGATGGAGAAGAGAAGGGCCCACATACTTCTGAATGTACCAGCTCCAAAATCCCTTTGGTTTTGTTGTCTTGACCCTAGAAAGATAACATGGCATACTTGTCAAGTGTGCACCTTGTTACCACTCAAACTAGCATAGGACCGAAGGGGGATCCCTAGAGGGCAAATGCATGGCCAAGGGCGACAAATGGAGACTTAGCCCATTGTCACCTCAGCTTAGACTCCCTTCTATTTACAAAATTTCACCGATGGGAGGAGACGCGGTATGTATGGGGTCAAAAATCAAGGATAAGTAAATGGATATGAGTGACCCAACTAAACCCTTTCCCAAAAGATTTTGAAGGGTGGAGCTTGCTTGCTTTCTAAGCAAGGTATTATGTATTCTAGGGAAAGGAAAAGAGGATTTGAGATTTAGGTTTATGGGATAAAACTTGTGAAGGAATTCCCCAATCCCTAAAATCATTGTTAGAATTGATACCCCGGATGGTTCTTGAAGAATGGTCTTTCAAAGGAGTTGGACCATACGGGGACAAGTGTACCCAGTCTAGGGTATGAGGAAAGAATGTAGCAACCAATGATATACTTACCCTTGACAAGGTGGGGAAAGAATCAAAGAAAGTATTTTCACTTGAAAATGTTGTTTTGACTGTATGAGGTACTAGCCTTGCAGACAGTAGGGCAAGTTTTGATCTCGAAGCTAGGGCTTGGATTTTCTCCCAACTCCACCGCCAAATTGCCTTCAAAATTGGAGGATATATTGAGGAAAGGCCAGTGTAGGAGACCCTAGGGGATCGAGTTTTTTTTATGGCTAGCTTGTCAAGAAATTGATGCCCTATGTACCCCAACTTGGCTAGACCTAGATGGAGGTGAAAGAATATGAGTTTTAGTGACCACCCTTAGTATACCAATGCCTTAATCTTTGGGAGAATGGAGTCTATGATGAATATGAATAGGATTTCTTGGTTCCTAGTAAAGGAGGCCTCAAGATCACTTTGCTAGCCTTCTAGGTCAAGAAGAAGCAATCTTGCAGTTTTCATACTTCGATTGTGCAAAAGGAATGGATTATAAAGGTCAAATTCTTTGATATAATTATCCATAGGAGATTTTTCTCATATTACATGGCCCATACATTAATAGATGTTATAATAGAGACAAATTCTACAAGTTTAAGCAGTAAATGCATGCAACAATTAGCCCTATAACAGTGAAAATCCCATTCCAAAGTATATGATAAAGTAAACATGAATAACATTAAAAGACATGTAATTACATGTAATAGAGTATATCCAACCATTCACAATTGATAAGAGAGAAGCTCCAAGTAAAGATAGACCAATATCCACACATCAAAATTCATCCATAAAGCTCCAATTCATCCTCTAGAAAAAGTGCGAAAATCTCAAGAGAAATAAGACATCCAAACCAAAGTCATGATGAGAAAATGAGCTCATCTCACTTGTATTTATACACAACCTAGGAGTTTGAATTAGCCTCCTTCACGTACATAAGCCCCAAAAATAAAATAATATTGTAATAATTAAACTTTTGATGACAAGCCCACCAAACTAGCTCATAAATGAAAAAGTAAGCCTCTCAAGAGGTAAAATAATAATTTATGCATGTCGTAGGGCCCTCTAAGAGGCCTAATGAGGTCCATGGGTGCCACAATGAAGAATAGGACCATCAAAAGCAGTGGACAAGGGGTTGGCCCCTTGTAATAACCTATGGTGCTCCAAATGACATGTGGAGGCACAGAAGTGTCCTCATGCATCTCCAAACAAATCGAAGATGCTTGTAGATCACCTGCAAGAGCCATGATGATGGTGTAGGTGATTCCACTTCATCGTGCAAGTTCTGGATCATTTTCCAAGTGTATGGTGTAGATCTGGGGCCGAATGGGCATGATGGATCAGGTGCATCCTTTTCATCCAATAAGTGAACCATGAGCAATCTCTGAATGGTTGTGGGGATCCATGGAGTGCAATCCGTTGTTGTGGAGGCCCATGGCTCTCAACTCTCACCCTAGATGTGTCGATGTATCCCTCTAGAGGATTAGAACCCCGTATAGGGAGACCAAACCCTAGTTGGAAACCATATGCAATCCTTCATAAGATCCAATGCGTCTGCTAGCCTTCTAGTACAACAAGTCATTAGAGAAATCGAGTAAATGAGCTTACATAATCATGGACCACAGGTGGGGACTTCATAATGGCTTGCCCTTCCATAATGGGCTTCGGGATGTGCCAATGTCTCCTAAACTCCAAATGGGGTTAACCAATAATCTTATTAGGTGGTTTCTACTTCTAAAGGGGATTATATAGTCAAGGTACATCCTTCAAAAGGTGGTGGCATGTGACAGATAGGTGAATGAAGTAGTGAATGAGAAGGGAAAACCCTGGGTCACATGCTGGGGTACAAGGGTAGCTAATAAAAGGGAAGCCCATGCTTGGGTTTATAATGTGTAAGAGGGAGCAATCATGGTAGATAAGGTGCCCCGAACTTGATTTTTCCATCCTTCCCTTTATGGCTCAAGGGGTAAGAGCATGATGTATAAGTTATAACAGTGAATACCCCCTTTTAAGGTGGGGCGGTTCATTTCCAACCAGGGGTTGGGACAATCATGGGTTCCTATATGATGAAGGAGGCTCATATAACCTGTAGGAACCAGGGTGATGGCCATGATGATGGGGTAGAACTCGTGTATTGGATTTTTCCCACGTGATAAATGTGCTTGTCCCAGCGAACCTGTTGAATGTGGTCATATATGCTTTTATCTTTCTTTTCAGCTGCATCAACCTTTGAGATTCATTCCAGGCCATTACCCAAGGTGTGGGCAAGGGGAAGGGGCATACTAACCCTATGTGGACCCAGTGGAGGAATGTGGACCCAGGTGGGGGAAATGATGAACGAGGTAATAATGAATGGAAAGAGGGTAATATAAGTGGATAAGGGAGCAGGATCATGCAATCAAAATCAAGGTTTCCCATGAAATACCATCCCTAGAGCCAAATGATCCGTAAAAGAGATCCCACGGGACTAGAATCCCAAGTAAATACCTAAAAGGGGTCTATGGGACAAGAGCCCAGACCTAGCCCATTATTTCTATCAAATTTCCCCATTAATCCATGCCCATAAGTGTCCATGATAAGAAAACTACGATACTCAATTTCCAAATGACAAGGCTTACCTTTAGGTTTGGGAGGCCCACCTTCAAACATACGATCATGGTAGATGGGCTAGGGACCACATGGCTGGCTCAGGCGGTGGATAAATGGCACAATGAGCTCACTGATGGCTACAAGGGGCTACTAGCTGCCTGCTCTCGGCTGAGAACCATTTTGGAGAAATTTTTTCTCCTAGGTATAATACCCACAAAATGGTGGATAACATCTGGCTCTAATTGGGACATGATCTCTCGAAGATGTGGGCGAAGCTACTCGAACAAGAGGTCACGACAACTTCGACAATCTCTTGGTTACCATAGAGCTGTCACCTACACATATAATAGGTGGAACAACATGGGGCATCATGCTTTTGCGACATCTCATGTTCGCACATGCTAATATGTTAGGCCATAAAATCAACAAAAATAAAACGTGTAAATATGCATCTATCTATCATGAGAAATATCATATGACGTTAGTTCTAATGCAAAAATAAACATGCAATGCATCCTACCCTAACATGCATGTGATAATGCTAATGGTAAGTGTAATCATAAATCCAGTGCAACCAACACATCATCGTATCAATATACATATGCTTGCCAGTATGACTACTGATGTAGAAAATCCCAAAGCAAATGCAAATCCAAACACATGGAGGATGTTGTGGTGGGGAGGTGGGAAAATATGATGCCCACAAATGGACGATTATGTGATAAGAGGTGAGAGAAGTATGTAATCTAGTCCGTGAGATCTTCTCTTGCAACCAAAATATAGAGATGTCAACAACCAAGCTCATAAACTTTTGATGGATGGCAACCTTTGGCATATCATTGTCCTTATTATTTACGTCATGGCTTATGGCCTTCATTGAGTTATGATTAGTTTCAGAGGGAGGCCGACAAGATGGAGAAACACAATTATGTTGCACATGATGATTACACTAGAGAGGGGAGGCTATGGAGTGATCAAAACCCTGAGGGTGTGTCCAAGGAGGAAAAGTATAATCGATGAAGGGCTTTTCCTTGACATTGTACTCGAGTGGGGGAAAGTGCTCACAACTACTTGAAATTATATGACCAGGGGCGAGGGAATCACTTGACGAAGACTCAAGATGATGACCAATAGGAAAAAGGGAGAAAGAAATATTGCATTCAATGAGTTGTGCTTCCCTAAAGTCATAATCTAAAGGCTCAAGTGATTTGAACATAGAATCATACTCGGGAGAAGTGGGAGCCTTATCAATTCCCTTAGTATCAAATATTGGGTCTCTCTTAATTATTTGAAATCACCCCTACATGACCTCAAGAAATTAATGAAGGTATTATAGACTCATGTGCTAGTGTGTGTGTCTATGTTATCTTAGGCAACAGATCTATAAGATTGCAAAATAAACAGACACCTGAAACAGTAAGAGATCACAATAAGCAAAATAGAAACACAACAAAATTTAATAAGGAGTTCACCCAATCCTCTTGGGCTACATCTCTTGGTCCAGCTTTCAGTGGTGGCCTTTTTATTATGTTTTCATAGCATAATCTTACACTAAGGAGCTCAATCTGAGTCTCACTTGACAGAGGATGATGAGTAGGATAGCACTTGGAATTCCCAAGTCCTTAGAGTTCACTGACTCCCCTTACTGAATTTCAACCTCAATTGGTCTCTGTCTGCTTGATGCTGCCCTTACTTTGATGGTTAGCTCGACTTCTCTGTTCTCTACAATTTTGCCTTTCTTTCTGTGTCTCTCGGCCTTCAGCTTCTTCACTGCTTCTCTGCCTCACTGTCTCTCTGTCTTGTCTCTATCAGCTCGTTTCTTTAAAGCCAGTTCGTTTCTTCGACTGTTTGCTTCGTCTTCTCGGCTCTCTGAATCGCCTGCCTTTGTCTGCTAGGACTCCTCTGCCCTGCATCATTGTTGTTGTGTAACGCTTCGTAGAGAGATGGCCACCTGTCTTCTTGCGAACTGAATGTCAGTTCTTCCTGAATAATCCTTCTTTTTTTTTTGTTATTTCCCAGATGCCTGCGAAACGGTTCCTTCTGTCGACTCATTGGTCAAATCGAACTTCAAATCTTTATGTGTCGTAGCTTATTTCTCGCTCGGGTCTGGTCATCCATCGAGTTGAACCTCTACCGTTTGATCTGGAGCCCCCAGATCCTACGGTCTTCGCTTATGTCACGCGGTTGAGTTGCTCGACCGTTAGTCCACGATGTAAGCGGTTTTTTCTCTCTCCCTGCCGGACACATGTCACTCAGTGTATGGAATCGCTGGGTCTTTGGCCAAACCCACTCACCACCCGAAATGGCTCCAATATTCTGCCGGTTTTGAATGCGGGACCCGCCTGTCGATTTTAGCGCTTTCCCACGGTTTTCTGGTTTCCCTTGTGACCGAGCGCTCAGGGCTTTTCCTTCTCGAGGGGTTTTGCATCAGAAACAACCTCCGTTTTTGGGTTTGAGCTTCCCAATTGCCATTTTTGCATCATGCACAGTCTCCATGGGCCAACGGTCAGCACACTTTGACCGAAGGTCCTCGTTGCTCCGTGTTGGCTGCAAATTATCATTATTTATAGGTTATTTCTGATAGCTATAAGAGTTCTTGAAGTTTGTCATTCATTCTTAACAATCATGGAATTGTTTAAGGATCCAATTCGGATCACAGCCTTCCCATTGAAAAAGCTTTTGGACCACCAAAAGTTGGCTTTCAAGCATCGACTAAGTGAGGATACAACTTTATAACCTGTCCAATCTCTATCCATTTTGCACTGCTTAGCTTTGAACCCCTGAGCCCAATTCTGAGGTACTCAACATCTCCCCTGCGCGTCGTTCTCACCTTCCTGTCCAGAACTGTGTCTTCCTGCAATTCATTGAGATGTTCAGGTAGCAGGTCGACAATAGAAGGCAATTGACTCTGTTCTTCAGGATCTTCAATTAACGAAGGTTCAAATAGTCTCAAGCTGTCTGCATTGACAACTGAGTAGATGTGCATATAAGCTGGCAAATCAAGGTGAAAAGCATTCTCACCAATTTTCTCAAGGATCCTAAAAGGTCCATACCTTATTGGTTTTAGCTTTTTACCTTCACCGTGCATCCTGTCCTTGCTGATATACAGCCAGACTTGATCACCAACTTGGAAACTATGCTCCATCCGATGCTTTTCATGCCTTGCCTTGTATTTGGCCTGGCTCTTTTCCAATTGTTCCTGTACTACCTGATGGATCTCTTGGATTTGTTCAATGAACCTAGTTGCCTTGTCCACATCGTTGTGTCCCTTAACTGTTGTGTCCTTACCAAAGACAAAATCCAAGGGAGACCTTGGTGTGAAACCAAAACAGGTCTCAAAAGGAGATCTCTGTGTGGAAGAATGTTTGGCTCAGTTGTAAGCATGTTGCACATAACATAAATGTTCATCCCAAAGCTTAGGATGTTTACTGCAATATCCCCTGAGCAACTGGGTCACTGTCTTGTTGACTACTTATGTTTGGCCATCGGTTTGTGGATGGAAAGCTGTAATTTTCTTCAGTTTGGTGTCCATAATTTCCCACAGACTTGACCAAAACTTTCCCACAAATCTGGTGTCTCGATCAAATATAACGGAAGTGGGTAATCCAAAATGAACCCATACATGTTGAAAGAACAATTTTGCAGTTTGTTCAGTTGTAATCTGTTTATTATAAGGTATCAAAATGCACATTTTGTTGAACCTATCCACAACAACATACAAATAATCATGACCTTTCCTAGATTTAGGTAGTCCTCCCGCAAAGTCCATGGAAACACTTTCCCAAGGATGAGAAAGAACTGATAATGGAGTGTACAAGCCTAGTTTTCTATTGCTGGCTTGCTTTTAGCACACATAGTACACCCTCTTACATATCTAGAAATTGTCTCGTTCCTTTTTGGCCAATAACAAAATATTCACGGCTGTGCAATTGTTTTACTTACCCCAAAGTGACCTGATATTAGAGAAGTGTGTGCTTCTCGAATTATCTTTACTCTTTCAGTCTGTGGAATGCATAAATTCCCACAATGATATACGAGTCAGTCCTTAGTATGATAATCCAATTCTTCTACTCGTTTTCCTTGACTTAAAGTTGCATATACATCTTTAAAGTCTATATCTTGAGCATATTGTTCAATGTAGCTCTCATGTAACACAAAATTATGCTTAAGTATAGTAGATGCATTTATAATAGGTCTAGATAACATATCTGCAAATTTACTGTATATGCCCCTTTTATATCTAATGACTAAATGAAACTGTTGTAGAAAACCCATCCATCTATAGTGTCTTGATTGCTGCAACTTAGTTTGGGAGTGTAGATATTGAAGTGGTTGATGATCAGTATGTATAATTGTTTCTTTGCCCATTAAGTATTGTTTCCACTTTTTCACACTCTGTACCAATGCATACAATTCTTTATCATATGTGGGATAGTTAACTACTGCAGAATTAAATGTCTCAGAATGATAACATATGGGTTTACCGTGATGTATCAACACTGCTCCCATGGCATAGTCACTGGCATCCGTTTGGATCTCAAACGGTCTTTGAAGATTTCGCAGTGCTAGTATTGGTGTTGTACTAATATTTTCTT
>APFE030679523.1:27155-63446 GCA_000404065.3 Pinus taeda
GCAATGGTTGCTTCATCTCCTGAGTCTGACCCCAAATCTTTATGAATAGCTACAACAGTCTTCTTCTTCTTTCCCTCGAACTTCTTAGGTCTCAGCTCTAGATGCAGAATTCAACAGTGCTCATCATCATGCCCATCCTTCTTACAGTGAGTTCATGAAGACTTACTTTTCTGTGCAGTGTTGGCCTTCCTTGCTTTCCATTCCTGTTTTCTTTTCTCCTTATTCTTGCTTGTAGTGGGTTGGGATGATCCCCCAACTTCTGGGTTCCCATTCTTTCCTCTAGCTTCTAGATGTGTAGCTTGAATAGATACCTCATCTATACTAGTGGGATTAAACATGAGGATAGTGTGCCTCATGTAGTTGTGTAGACCACCGATGTACTTCAACAGAGTCTTAGGTGAGTCTAATGAGATTCCTAGAATCAAAGCTCTCTTCCTAAATTCTTGGGTGTAACCTTGTACACTTTTCCCTTTCAATTGTCGAAGAGTTTACCAGCTCATCATGGCTTGCTGCATGCAGGCCAGTGGATAGAACTGCTTTTTGATTGCAGAAACAATTTCACTCCAGACAAAAAGAGTCTTACCATGTCTCTTCATGTCATCTTGGGTCCTGCCTTCCCACCAAACCAAGGTAGTGCCTCCAAGGCGTAGGTTGGCCAACTGAATCTTGCTCTTGTCTGAATCGATACTCTGCACTCTGCAATAAACATCAATTTGTCTGATCTAATTGTCCAGCTTTTCTGCATTCAACTCTCCATCATATATTGGTAAATCAAATTTAACATCTAGTTTAATCAAAGATGTCTTCTTTTTGTGTTCAAGGCTATTAGGAGGTGTGAGAAATTTTTCTTCTTTCCCTTTGCCTTTCGAGTGGTCATGGAGGAGAGGCTCTTCTTCTCCTTTATCTTGTTTGGAGCCTAATGAATCTTCATCTTTATGTTTTATAAAGTCCTTATACATTTCCTTTACCATGGACCTTATGGCCAGGAAACTATCTATAAATTGAGGGTTTGGTCCCACAGAACCTTCCTCCGACATTGTCTTCTGAGGGTAGACTCTTCCAATTTCAGGATTAGTTTTGACCAACTCTCCTTCTCCTAATTTGAGCTTTGATCTAGTTAGCATTCAACAGCTAAATCTAGCACAAGCTTGTCTAACCTTAACAACCTATAGCTCTGATACCACTTGATCTGAAATCACCCCTAGGTGACCTCAAGAAATTAATGAAGGTATTACAAACTCATGCATTGGTGTGTGTGTCTATGTTATCTTAGGCAATGGATCGATAAGATTGCAAAATAAACAGACACTTGAAACAGTAAGAGATCACAGTAAGAAAAATAGAAACACAACAAAATTTAATAAGGTGTTCACCCAATCCTCCTGGGCTACGTCTCCTAGTCCAGCTTTCAATGGTGGCCTTTTTATTATGTTTTCAAAGCAAAGCCTTACAATAAGGAGCTCAATCTGAGTCTCCTTGACAGAGGATGATCAGTAGGATGGCACTTGGAATTCCCAAGTCCTTAGAGTTCACTGACTCCCCTTATTGAATTTCAAACTCAATTGGTCTCTGTCTACTCGATGCTTCCCTTACTCTGATGGTCAGCTCGACTTCTCTGTTCTCTACAATTTTTCCCTTCTTTTTGTGTCTCTTGGCCTTCAGCTTCTTCACTGCTTCTCTGCCTCACTGTCTCTCTGTCTTGTCTTTGTCAGCTCGTGGCTTTATAGCCAGTTCATTTCTTCGACTGTTCGCTTCGTCTTCCCGGCTTTCTGAATCGCCTACCTCTGTCTGCTAGGACTCCTCTGCCTTGCATCATCGTTGTTGCGTAACGCTTCACAGAGAGGTGGCAACCTGTCTTCTTGCGAACTGAGTGTTAGTTCTTCTTGAACGGTCATTTTTTTTCTATTATTTCCCAAATGCTTGTGAAACAGATCCTTCTATCGACTCATTGGTCAAATCGGACTTCAAATCTTTATGCGTTGTAGCTTATTTCTCCCTCAGGTTTGGTCATCCATCGGGTTGAACCTCCGCCGTTTGATTTGGAGCCCCCAAATCCTATGATCTTCGCTTATGTCGCGCGATTGAGTTGCTCAACCGTTAGTCCACGATGTAAGCGGTTTTTTCTCTCTCCCTGCCGGACACATGTCACTCGGTGTATGGAATCGCTGGGTCTTCGGCCAAACCCACTTACCACCCGAAATGCCTCCGATATTTCGCCAGTTTTGAGCGCATGACCTCCCTATCAGTTTTAGCGCTTTCTCACAGTTTTTTGGTATTCCTTATGACTGAGCGCTCAGGACTTTTCCTTCTCGAGGGGTTTTGCATTAGAAACAACCTTCATTTCTGGGTGTGAGCTTCCCAAATGCCATTTTTGCGTCATGCACAGTCTCCATGGGCCAATGGTCAACGCGCTTTGATCGAAGGTCCTCGTTGCTTTGTGCTCGCTGCAAGTTATCATTATTCAGAGGTTATTTTTGATAGCTATAAGATTTCTTGAAGTCTGCCATTCATTCTTAACCATCATGGAATTGTTTGAGGATCCAATTTGGATCACTTAAAAGGAAATTTGATCACTTCCAACTGCCCCTCTTTATGAAGATTCTCCTTCCCAAGGGTATCAATTGGTATGTCATCATAAATAGTGCCTGAGGGGAAGGAAAGACAAATCTCATCCTCATCCTTCTTGTCGGTGTCATAAATGGGAGCACAATCAAATTGAGGACCAAAAATTTCCCATTTCTTCTTTTCAATGTGGAAATAATCTTCAATTTCATCTTTCAAGGGGCTAATGGGATCAACTCTCTCAAGGTTTTCAAAATAGGATTCATTGGGAGTAATATCTTTGAGAAAGGTAGGGTTGCTCTCAATTTCACTTTCCACAAATTCATCCTTCCCAGCACATGTGTCCTCAAAATCATCATTTTCATCATGTGGACCCAAGGAGGACTTGTCTTCTTGCTCATTACCTAGATTCTTAATGTCTTGATGATGCTCGATGAAATCTTCCTCTTGGATGCTTAATGCAGGGTGTACTTGAAAAATATCTAAGAAATCCCTTAATGAACTCTTTAATAAATGCTCCTAGGTTCATGATCATGCAACCATGAGTTATGACCACCAAGCAACCCCATGAACAATAATATGAGGACATATTAGTGGACAACCTATTGCCTTGAAGCATGTGCATTAAATATTTATACATGGTCAATTCCAAAGAGTTTATCACCATCAAACACAGGCACCCTACGTACCATCCTTCCCACGACCTGATTAGGATGTCCACGGATGCTAGCAATGTCCAAAGCGGGAAATTTATGAAAGAATGACAAACTATTTGAGGTATCCATGAAACATATGTAGGAGTCTTCTGGGTGAAATTAAAGATGCCTAGAAAAATGCTTGCTTCACCCTACAAGCATGGACTTTAAAGTTCAATGAAGAACTAGGGATTCATTCTTCCAATGGAGTCGCTAAGAATGATATGTAAATATGTCGTTTGGGGAAGAAGACACATGTTTCATGTCCTCGACAACGGCACCAAAATATTACCACTCAGACTAGCAGAGGAACAAAGGGGGATCCCTAGAGGGCAAATGCATGGCCAAGGGTGACAAATGGAGACTTAGCCCATTGTCACCATAGCTAAGGCTCCCTTCTATTTATGAAATTTCACTGATGGGAGGAGACCTGGTATGTATGGGATCACAAATCAAGGATAAGTCTGTAATATTCCTAATTAGCTATGGCTAATTGGAATATTCGTTTTTGTTCGATTTTTTCCTTCTATAGTTATTTGTAAATAAAAAGTGAGGAAGGGGGAACATAACTCACTTTAGAATAAAAAGTCACTTCCTAGGTAGCACAACATTGTGACTTAAGGGGGAACCAAGGGGGCCAAAGGGGAACGCAGAAATGGGGCCCATGCAGACACATGGAGGGACTACGCAGAAGGGAAGTAACACATGGCAAGAAGGGGCTCATGCAAGAGAAAGTGAGCCTAGGGATTGTGAGAGGCAGAGGCTATAAAATAGAGAGGAACCCCCTCATTTGGGATCATTCTTGTTATGAGCATTTGTGATAGTCATTTCGACTTAGAGCACGCTGGCTGTTTAGCTAGTCTGCAGCACTGTTTAGTGCATTGAGTGTCTTTGTTCGGAGATCTCACCCTTAGCCCCGGGGGACTTCGAGTGCCTGCTCGGGCAAGGCATTTCCATTGGCATTCCAAAAGTAGATTCATCAGCATTTTAGCAGCAGTTTCATCAGCGTCTTTGAGGAACTGCGCAGAACCCCAAGGGGGTGATTTTCGGGGGTCGGCCATTTCAGAAAATCTTTCTCTGTTTTTATGGGTTTTTGAGTAGAGTCTGATTCCAGAGTTTCAGCCTTTTCTGAGGAGGGGAGTAGCCCCAAATCCTCATTCGATTTCCAGCAGCAGTAGTAGCACGACAGTTTCCCAGCAGTTGGGACGCAAATCAGTGTGAGGCCATTCCAGGAAATCTTTCTGGGTTTTTCTAGGTTTCTTGAGTAGAGCCCGAATCCAGAGTTTCAGCTTTTTCCGAGGAGGGGAGGAGCCCCAAATCATCATTTGTTTTTTGTTTTTTTTTTTTTTTTTGCAGCAGTAGTAGCACAACAACAACATCCACGCAGAGAGGCCATTCTTGTCATTCTAAGAGTATTTCTTCACTTGCCTTATGCAAGTCGAGGTGCCATCTATCTAATCACCTCTTGTACTCATTTATTGCTCATTATAATAAAATGGCTTAACATTTCTTGCTGCATTTCTTGTGTATCTGCTTATATTTCTGGTTTACATTATTATATGCTGTTCCACTGTTATTTTATCACTTCTGGGTTATTATATCATTTGCACATATTTGGTTGGAGTTTTTGCTGGGGTTTGAGGAATATTTTGGGTTAGGAATATTACAAAGTCAATGGATATGAGTGACCCAACTAAATCCTTTCCCAAAAGATTTTGAAGGATGGAGCTTGCTTGCTTTCTAAGCAAGGTACTATGTATTCTAGGGAAAGGAAAAGAGGATTAGAGGGTTAGGTTTATGGGATAAAACTTGTGAAGGAATTCCCCAATCCCTAAAATCTTTGTTAGAATTGGTATCTCAAATGTTTCTTGAAGAATGGTCTTTCAAAGGAGCGGGACCACATGGGGCCAAGTGGACCCAGTCTAGGGTACGAGGAAATAATGTAGCAACCAATGATATTCTTACCTTAGACAAGGTGGGGAAAGGATCAAAGAAATTATTTTCACTTGAAAATGTTGTTTTGATTGTATGAGGTACCAGCCTTGGGGATGGCAGGGCAAGTTTTGATCCCAAAGCTAGGGTTTGGCTTTTCTCCCAACTCCACCGCTAGATTGGCTTCAAAATTGGAGGAGATATCGAGGAAATACCAACGTACGAGACCCTAGGAGATCAAATTTTTTGGATGGCTAGATTATCTAGAAATTGATGCCCTAGGTACCCCAACTTGGCTAAACCTGGATGGAGGTGAAAGAATATGAGTTTTAGTGACCACCCTTGGTATATCAATGCCTTAATGTTTTGGAGAATGGAGTCTATTATGAATATGAGTAGGATTTCTTGGTTCCTAGTCAAGGAGGCATCAAGATCACTTTGCTAGCCTTCTAGGTCAAGAAGAAGCAACCTTGCAGCTTTTATACTTCGATTGTGCAAAAGGAATGGCTTATCAAGGTCAAATACTTTGATAGAATTATCCCTAGAAGACTTTTCTCATATTACATGGCCCATACATTGAGAGATGTTATAATAGAGACAAATTCTACAAGTTTAAGCAGTAAATGCATGCAACAATTACCCCTATAACAGTGAAAATACCATTCCACCGTATATGACAAAGTAAACATGAATAACATTAAATACATGTACTTACATGTAACAGAGTATATCCAGCCAAGAAAAGATAGACCAATATCCACACATCAAAATTCATCCATAAAGCTCTAATTCATCTTCTAGAAAAAGTGTGAAAATCTCAAGAGAGATAAGAGATCCAAACCAAAGTCATGATGAGAAAATGAGCTCATCTCACGTGTATTTATACACAACTTAGGAGTTCAAATTAGCCTCCTTGGCCTACATAACCCCAAAAACAAAATAATGTTCTAATAATTCAACTTTTGGCGACAAGCTCGCCAAACTAGCTCATAAATGAAAAAGTAAGCCTCTCAAGAGGTAAAATAATAATCTATGCATGTCGTAGGGCCCTCTAAGAGGCTTAATGAAGAATAGGACCCTCAAAAGCAGTGGACAAGGGGTTGGCCCCTTGTAATAACCCGTGGTGCTCCAAATGACATGTGGGGGCACACAAGTGTCCTCATGGGTCTCCAAACAAATCGAAGATGCCTGTAGATCACTTGCAAGGGCTCGGATGATGGTGTAGGATGCCACATCATCGTGCAAGTCGTGGATCATCTGCCAAGTGTATGGTGTAGTTCTGGGGCTGATTGGGCATGATGGATCAGGTGCATCCTCTTTATCCAATAAGTGAACCATGAGCAAACTATGAATGTCTATGGGGATCCATGGAGTGAAATCTACTGTTGTGGAGGCCCATGGCTCTCAACGCTCACCCTACATGTGCCGATGTAGCCCTATGGAGGATTAAGACCTCCTATAGGGAGACCAAACCCAAGATGGAAACCATATGCAATCCTGCATAAGATCCAATGTGTCCCCTAGCCTTCCAGTACAAGTCATTAGAGAAATTGAGTAAATAAGCTTACCTAATCATGGACCACTTATGGGGACTTCATAATGGCCTGACCTTCCATAATGGGCTTCGAGAAGTTCCAATTTCTCCTAAACTCCAAATGGGGTTAACCAATCATCTTATTAGGTGGTTTCTACTTCTAAAGGGGATAATATAGTCAAGGTACATCCTTCAAAAGGTGGTGGCATGTGACACATAGGTGAATGAAGTAGGGAATGAGAAGGGGTAGCCCTGGGTCACATGCTGGGGTATAAGAGTATCTAATAAGAGGGCAACCCACACTTGGGTTTATAATGTGTAGGAGGGAGAAATCGTGGTACATGAGGTGCCTCGACCTTGATGTTTCCACCCTTCCCTTTATGCCTTTTACCTTTTCATGATCTTCTTTGATTAACTGCTCGGGGCTCAAGGGTAAGAGCATGATGTATAAGATATAGCAGTGAATACCCCCTTTTAAGGTGGGGTGGTTCATTGCCCACCAGGGGTTGGGACAATCATGGGTTCCTATATGATGAAGGAGGCTCACAGAACTTGTAGGAACTAGGGCGATGGCCACGATGATGGGGTAGAACTCATGCATTGACTTTTTTCCACGTGCTATATGTGTTTGTCGTGACCATCTTTTGCATTTTGTTGTACATTTTCTTGTTGAATGTAGCCATATATGCTTTTAACTTTCTTTTTAGCTGCATCAACCTTTGGGCTTCATTATAGGCTATGACCCAAGGTGTGGGCAAGGTGAAGGGGCATACTAACCCTATGTGGACCTAATGGAGAAATGTGGACTCAGGTGGGAGAAATAATGAATTGGGTAATAATGAATGGAAAGAGGGTAATATAAGCGAATAAGGGAGCGTGACCACGCAACCAAAATTAGGGTTTTCGTGAAATACCATCCCTAAAGCCAAATGGTTAGTAAAAGAGATCCCATAGGACTAGAATCCCAGGTTAATACCTAAAAGGGGTCTAGGGGACAAGAGCACAGACCTAGCCAATTCTTCCCGTCGAATCCCCCCATTAATCCATGCCCAAAAGTGTCCATGATAAGCAAACTACAGTACTCAGTTTCCAAATGACAAGGCATGCCTTTAGGTTCGAGAGGCCCACCTTCAAACATACGATCATGGCAGATGGGTGAGGGACCACATGGCTGGCTCAGGCAGTGGAGAAATGACACAATGAGTTAGCTGGTGACTACAAAGGGCTACTAGCTGTTGGTTGGTGACCATTTTGGAGATTTTCTTTTCCTGGAGATATTACCCACAAAATGGTGGGTAACACACCCCTTGAAGACATAATGTTGGTCAAATCTGCATTGTGGTAGTCCTGTAGCTATCTAGCTATCTATTGAAGGATCTTCAATGCCCGATGATGCAAATGCCCCATGCGTATGTGTCAAAGCTCCCCCACATCTATACTCTGCACACTTCTTGTCTTGTTGCTCAAGGTTGCACATGTCTCAACCTGCAACCTATAAATATTCTTCATCCTCACACCAAATCTACTTCATGGATCCATAATATAAGAGCTTGAGGTAAGCCTTACCTCTGCTAAAAATGAGATCAAAACCCTTGTCCTCTAGGGTAGTAACAGAAACAAATTTCTTCTTAAGGCCTAGAACATAGAGGACATCCCTAAGATGGAGAGAGCTACCAGACTCCCTCTCAAAACTGGCAATACCTACTCCCCTAGACAAGTACTTGCCATCATCTCCTAACTCAATGTGAAACTGCATGTGCTTCTCCTTCAGCTGGTTGAAATACTCCTTGTTCCCAATCATGTGGAAGGATGCTCCAAGATCAACGTACTATATGCTACTACCTACTAAGATTTCCATGCAAGTTATAAGTGAGAAGTCTTTCTCAAACTGAGAATAAAACACATCTACCTCAACAAATGTGCCCACATAATCCTTACTGGACACATTCTCCTAGTTAGGACACTTAATGGAATAGTGCTTGAACTAGTGCCAATGGAAGCATTTGACCTTGCTCAAATATTTCTTCTTCTTCTCGCCCTTCTGATTGGACTCGACCTTTCCTTGGCCATTCTTGCCCTTGGCTTTGCTACCTTTTCCTGTGAAGGCAAAGTTCTCCCCATCCTCTATCTTTGTTGAAACTCCATTTCTCGCCCCCCTCCATATTTCTTCTTGGACATAGTCTCCCCACAACCTTTCCCAGTTGGGAAGATTCTCTTTTCCACTAACTACATCCTAGAAATTCTCCCAAGACTTATGAAGTTGCTATTGGAAAATCGAGAGGCCGGTAGTTCAATTTATATTTTCCTTACAATAGTAATTGCTTGTAAATTCTGTTAGCTTCTTTAATTAATCTTTATCTTGATTATTTCTTCAAACAATTACCATAATATTAACATGAAGATCATAGAAACAAAATGGCACAAGATATAGGCTCCAAGCTAGGGAAAAACCCCTCCAAGGGGAAAACTCAGAAAATTCTCTTCTTATAGAATCAGATCAAATGAGATATCCAAGACCCAGAACCACAAAAACTTCCATCTCTAGATGCCAAGTCAAAACTTCCTTCTTTCAAGCAGGTTCATCAACAAGAGACCAACAACAAAAGATGTATCAAGGCAGATCTTCCACAAACTCTATCTCAAGAAAACATCATTTATTTCAGATTCCGACCTCCACTTCTCTTCTTTTACCTCTCTGTGATATTTTAGACCACAATCTATCAAGTGTATATGTGTCCAAATGAGCTCCATCTTCCCTCTATTTATACAATTCAAAGGGGTGTGAATAGACATGTCCATTGGGGCAGGGATGACTTGACTTGTAGGTCAACTTGGCACCTAGAGGTGTTTCCAACCCAAAATTACATATTTAAAAAAAAAAAATCTTTTACAATAGGTCCAAATAGGAATTTGACTCAAAAACCTAGAAGCATGAAGAATATGCTTGTATTATATATATATATATATATATATATATATATAATATATATATATATATATATATATTATTTTTTTTCTTTTTCTTTTTACAAAAAATACATAATGGTACAAATTATGAAGACCGAAACTAGTTACATTCTCCAACAATGTCAATAGCGCAAGACTCACAAGATCTTTGTCTGCTACAGTCTCGCCCACTCCAACTAGTTCATCCCGAACTTAGATGAACTTGGAAAGGTACATAATGATGGGATCTCCTTTGCTCATTTGGATATTTCTTAGTTTGTCCTTTAAAACAAGCTTCCCGACATCATTGGATCCCTGATACAACTAAAATATGACTTTCCACATCTCGTATGTTGTATTATTTCCATGGAGAAGAGGGATTATATGGTCTTTGACCCCCTCAAGAATGATCCTCCTGGCCTTGATGTCATTCTTGTTATCCTAGATCTACTGTTGGGGATCAGCAAGTGGAACTATTTGATTTTGCGCAAACTCTAGCACCCCATTATCTTCCAACATTAATGAGATTCACTCCCTCCATGAGTAGAAGTTAGAGGCTCCCTCTAAGCAATGATTTGCCCTTAGTCCTTGGAATGACATATTGTAATCCAAAAACTACTCTTGGAAACTCTAACGCAAGCCTACTCACTGATTTATGCCCTTCACTTACTGAACAATCCTAGAAATTAGTTTTTATGTAGAGCATGGCTCTGATACCATGTTAATTTGGGCCTTGAAACTCTACACACAACTTAGATAAATTACTAAAGACAAGGCAACTGAAAATTGAAACCAAATTTACTTCAACAAGGTACAAAGTTTCATAACAATCAATAAGTAATGGAAAATAAGTAAGATAAAAACACATGCACACAAAATTGACACACTTGTTTTACCTAGGAAACCTAAAAGGGAAAACCTATTTTCTTTGTTGTGGTGTTTTATTGATTGTTCTTTGAGCAAATGGATTTATTACAATTCACACTGCTACTACACACAACAATCTATCTTTGAGAAAGCGACATGCTTCTCCTCACTATTCTCAATTCTACATTTTTTCTTAGCCTTGCTTTTGGCTTTGCCTTGCACAATTGATCTCTATTGAAGACAACTTTGACCTGCCCTAAGAACCTTGATCCCTTAGCTCCACAATCCTTGTGCACTCTAGTTCCTAAATCCTTGTGCACAATGGCTCCTCAATTGATGTGCATTCCACAATAAAGAATGAATCTATGATCTTGTGCCTTCATCCTTCTCTTTATAGATAAAAATCAATGCAAGCAAGGAGGCCTAGTTTGATTAGTAGTTCACACTAGTGTCACGAGTTTCCTTTACTAGTTAACTGGAGCAAGTTTCAGTTACACTTAGACTAGCTCTTAGTTAGCTAGCTTGAGCTCCTCCTTGATTTTCTCTAGTTGTGATTTGAGTTAACTGAGAAGTCAACTCGTTCTCTTTCCAAACAACATTGAAGTCTTAACTCGTTCTAACTCAACTTGTCATTGCCACCTCATCCTGCAGTCTAACTGAAGAAGACTCCAACTAACTAAAGCTCCAACACTAAGCATGCAAACTTGATGACCAATTCCAGTAAATTGGAAATCAATTCATCGAAACTGAAGTCTGTCTCGTGAACTCACATTCATGCTAGAGAAAGACTAAGTCAAGGTCTTCACTAGCTAAGGCATAAGCCAAAATACCTTACAAAGCTACATTTTCAACATCTTGAGTGAGTTTTATTGCTCCTCAGCAAACGATGAAGGAGGTTAAGAAGTCATTGCTTTTCTTGGGAATCCACATCTCCCATATCAGCTAAGAGGGAAAAAATATATTCTTCTAATATTCAATGCATATCACTCGACCTCTTCAAATAGAGTAAATTAATTATACTTCAATTAATTAAAATACAATTAATTAATTGAAATATTTTACAATTAATTAAATTTAATAAATAATTTTTACAATTAAATTTAAGTATGAAATTATAAAATTATATTCATTATGAATATGAATCGTAATTTATTTGTATACTAAAATGAATTTAAATTTATATATACTATTTATATTTTATATATATTTTAATATAGAAATATCTTTATTTTAATTATACTTTTATTAATTAAATTTATTACTTTTTAGATGTTTATTAATTATATATTAGTTATGAATATGAATTATTATTATTTTAATTTATTTTAATGTGATATATATGTTATGATTTTTTGGGGAAAAAATTATTTGTATATTTTATTAATAAAAATCAAATCTAAATATAAAAAATCAAATAAAAATGCTTTATTATTTTTACTACTAATTTTTCATTACTTTAAAATTGAGATATATTGTAATGTTTTATTAATTTAAAAATTAAATGTGAACACCTCTGCACTATGGGTTGTAGAGGGTCTCTCTAACTATTTAAAGTGAACATTTCCCTATATTGAACTATAGAGCACCTCTCCACATAATAAGATAATAATCCAAGATCAAAAGATTCAGTAAAGTGTGAACCTTAAGTGTCACCAACAATTATTCTAGATTAAATAATTTTCATTGCATTCTCTACTAGATCTAGATTTGAACTTCTTGAGACAAAGTTAGAAATGAAAACCACTTTTGCAATAATTAAAGTATCTAATAAACATCTATAACATCCTAAACTCAATTTAATTATAAATTTTACACCAAAAAAAATTTATACCTTAAAAAATTTGTTTAATCCTACCGGAGATAAATCCTAAATTAAAATAAATCTAAACTCATAATAATAAAAAACCATCCCATTTACATATACTCAACCTAATTTGTTTGATTCTTCCTACGATAAATCCTAAATTAAAATAAATCTAAACTCATAATAATAAAAAACCATCTCATTCACATATACTCAACTTAATTTGTTTGATTCTACACCAGATAAATCTTAAATTAAAATAAATCTAAACTCATAATAATAATAATAATAATAATAATAAACCATCTCATTCACATAGACTCAACCTAATTTATTAAATAAATCTAAACTACAATATATTAATAATAATAATAAAAACGAACCATGTTAGTGGCGTGTGGCAAGCAGGGTGAAACTAGAAGCAACCGCAGTAGGTAACATAGTTGAATGGGCAGCTCGATGAGAGAACAGAGCTTATTAGCAGCTGTGAAAAATAGATACCAGTTTGAGTAGAGCCCCGTGGCAGAACATAGCTAATTATTTCACTGGGTGAGACCAGGCTGACTAGAGAACTCAACCTAATTAATTAGATTTGATTCTACGCGAGAGAAATCCTAAATTAAAATAAATCTAAACTCATAATAATAAAGAGCCATCTGATTCATATATACTCAACCTAATAACTAAATATCAATAAACCATTAAATATAATATATTTTACGACCTTATATATATAAATAGACAATCCAACAAACCGACCTTTACATGTTACCAATTAACCACTATATTAGATATATTTTACAACCGAAAATTAAAAGCAAGCCTTTACATGTGATGTTAGTATAGCGTGTGCCCTGCTGAACCGCTATTGTTGCGGCCATGAGGCCAGGTAGGTTTTCCACGTGTAACTACGTGTTCCAAAAGGAGCCATCGATGACGTGGCAGGTTGCGTGTATCACGGCTTGTATGGCTAAAATTTCACAGGGAGAATCTAGAGAAGGAAATTAGGATCTTAGTGACACAGGGAGCAGTGTATTTGCAAGTATCTGTTTGCAAATATGATGATGATGGATCTGTTTCGGTCGCCAAGCATGATCACCCGTTCCTCCGTGTTCCCAACAGCCACCTACTCGGATTCTGCAGTGCCCAAGTCACGTCGATCCAACTTCGGTATTCGTTCCAAGGGTGGTGATTCTGATTCCAACAATGATGACAGAAAGAAAAGCAAAGGCAAATAATTTCTCAAAACCCTTTTCAGTACTGGTATTGATTGAATTGCATTTGTTAATTGATTTTGGAACCCAGCAATTTAAATATACAGTACCATGTACCCTTTGATGCCTTCAAGATATTTGTGATTGAAGCTCCTGCGAGGCAACCTGCAAAATAGAATGAGGACTCATGTTAGTGCCTTCAGTGAAAACAATATTTGTGTCAGATGAAAATTGAAATGAGGACTTGGGTGTGTGTGTTTTTCTCTTGGGGGTGACTTACATGCAATAGCCTATGTATGTGGATGAGTCTGTATGGGGCGGTGGTTTACTTAATGATCAATTTCAATCCGACTCCAACTTAATAGGAAAAACTTGAATAAAGCAAACTGTTTTGATACAAATTTTGTATCGGCTGGAAATTTAAAAGGGGAGTTTGGTTTTTTGGGGGTTGGGGATGGCGTATATCCAATAGCCTATATAAGCGGGTTAATCTGCATGAGGTGGTGGTTTTTATAAGGAACAATTTCATGCCCACTCCGCCCTAATGAGAAGAAAAGGTTAAATTAGATAAATTCTGTTGATACATATTTTGTATCAGCTGAAAATTCAAAAGAGTTTGGTTTTTTCCTTTGTGGGGGATGGCTAACATGCAATTTCCCTGTATATGGGTTAGTCTGCGTAAGGCGATCGTTTATGAAAGGAATATGTTCAATTACACCTACCCTAACGTTAAAAAAAATTGAAATCAAGCAAACTCTTTTGATACGTATTGTGTATCCGCTGAAATTTTATAAAGGAAAGTTGGGTGTGTGTGTTTTTCTGTTTGGGATTACTTATCTGCAATAGCCTATTTATGTGGTTTAGTCTGCATAACTTGGTGGTTTATGTAAGGAACAATTTCACTCCCACCTCACCCTAATGGGAAAGGAATTGAACTCAGGTAAGTTCTTTTGATGCATATTTTGTATCGGCTGGAAATACAAAAAAGATTGCTTTCTTGTTTTTGTTGGGGGTGAATTATATGCAGCAGCCTTTGTATGTGAATTAGTCTACATGAAGTTGTGTTTTTGTAAGGAGCAATTTCAATTATATGCGATAGCCTCTGTATATGGATTAGTCTACATGAGGTTTCTTATTCCCACCCCACCCTAATGGGAAAAAGGTTGAAATCAGGCAAACTCTTTTGATACATATTGTGTATCAGCTGAAATTTGAAAATTTAAAAGAGGAGTTGGGTTTATGTTTTTTTTTTTGTTGGGGGTGACTTACATGCAATAAGCTATGTATGTGGGTTAGTCTGTATGAAGTGGTGGTTTTTGTAAGGAACAATTTCGATCCCACCTCACCCTAATGGGAAAAAATTAAATCAGGCAAATTCTTCTGACACATATTTTGTACCATTTTGCACATTTTGAAAATCAGTAGAATATTTTAATCTTATAGACAGAGAGATACCTCCCTTTACTTTTATACCACCTACTCAGGTGTAGAAGGTGACTAAGACCTATGTATTAGATCAATGTTGAATTGTTTTGAAATAAAGTTTCATTATCTGGGATCTGTGTTGGTTGTTTTCCTAGTTCATTGATGTTTTCAGCTGTTAGCAGTTGATGGAAACAAGTGAAATGGCTACCAATTTTGTAGCATATGTTGTTGTAGGCCTGGCATCCCAAAATTATATGTTGTCCTCAAGTGGTCTTCCTTCCAATCCCAGTCTCAATTCTGTAACTTGGTTCACAATATTTCAATTTTTATAAGCTTTGCTAGTTCATGTGATTGTCTTTTTGAAACTCTGGATGGTTAGAACTTCCTTGAGAAGAGGGGCCAGACTCGAAAGATCCTTAGTTTAAATTGCTTAGCCAGAAAGAAGTTTTTGAACATCAATAGACTTGTGTTCATTATGATGTGACATGTTAAAAGGACACTTCTCTTAGTGGTTATCAATTTGGGAGCATATGTTGTTGTATGCCAGGCATCCCAAAATTATATGTTGTCTTCAAGTGGTCTTCCCTCCAATCTCAGTCTCAATTCAGTAACTTGGTTCATATTATGTCGATTGTCTTCAAGTGGTCTTCCTTCCAATCTCAGTCTCAATTCTGTAACTTGGTTCACATTATGTCAATTTTCATAAGCTTTGCTAGTTCATGTGATTGTCTTGCTGAAACTCTGAAAGGTTACAAACTTACAACTTCCTTGAGAAGAGGGGTCAGACTCGAAAGATCCTTGGTTTAAATAGCTTAGCCGGAAAGAAGTTTTTGAACATTGATAGACTTGTGTTCGTTATGGTGTGACATGTTAAAGGGACAATGCTCTTAGCATTTATCAATCTTTTTAGGTATCATAAGCGAAGGAGAAGATATTGTTGAGAAATCTAGGGCATCAATATTAAGTGATTTCTCTTCTATTGACAACTGCTTGTAAATGATTTTTACTTCTTAAATTAGGATCTTCTGTTAGTATAGTGTTATTCTTCGTCAAACAGCTACCAATGCATAAACCATAAAGAGACAAGTGACACAGAATATAGGCTATCAGCCAGGGCCAAAACCTCTCCCACTTGAGAGGAAAATGTGAACAAATTTTTGTTATAGAGACTTCAATTGACGAATACCAAGATCAAGACCCTTGACCTATTTGCCACTCCAAGACCTAGACACAAAGCTTCCTTGATGAGATCCTTGTTATAGAGACTTCAATTGACGAATACCAAGATCAAGACCCTTGACCTATTTGCCACTCCAAGACCTAGACACAAAGCTTCCTTGATGAGATCCTTAGTCAGCAATAGTCAACCTTCTGCTCTTTCCTCCTTCGGGGCTTCTCTTCAGAATTTTGGCTTCCTTGACACCGCTTCAGACCTGCAACCTTTTTGGCCTCAATTCAGAAACCATAACTCGTGCATATGACCTTCTCTTATGCCTTGATTTCCTTCACTTTAGTTGGAGGTGTCTTCCTTGGTAACTCGGCTTGTAATATACCTTGATCTTCTCCTTGTTATGACCTACGAGTATCACAACAAGAGCTTGGCTTCTTCAGTGTACAGCATTCTTCCTCACACGTGTGGAGTAGAATATCCCAAAACAGAACCAAAAACAATGCTAGAGACTTCGCTCTTCCTTCCCTTCTCTTCGCTGGCTATAAGACTATCTTCTTTGACCCTTTCGCACTTCTTGTTTTAGTCCTCTTCATCACCGAATTTCTGTGCTCCAAATGAAATCCGAACTGCGCTATTTATAGTTGCTTGCCCATGTATATAAGCCGACATGAGTGGAGTGTGAGCCGACATGTCTACTTGAGAGATTTCATTATTCTTCTTGAAGCTGATTTGCAGGAGGTGTCTTTGCTTGGTCTTGGAGGGCCTTCTTATATACTTAATGACTAATATAAACATGTAACACGCCCAAGAAGGGTTCTTCATACATGACATTTACTCAATTTGACTTTTATGACTAGATGACAAAACCTAAAGGTTCACAATGGGAACCTTAACTAAAATAAAATTCCTTGATCATAAAACCCATAAATCAAGTACTACAAAAATAATTTTATTTTCTTCTTTTTATCAGTTACACAAAATCACAAAATGACAATTGCACATTTCATATGAAGACTGAACCTAGTTACACTTTTCAACACTCCCTCTTAACTAGGGAGGTATTCATAATGGTACTTGGTCATTCTCAATCTGAAGAATTATCATAAGAAGAGTCGGATTGGTACCCATCTGTTTAACATCATATCAACCAACATTGTAACATAGCAAGGCCTTGACTAACAACTCTATCTCTCCATAAGATCTAAGCTCAATGCTGGCAATACCAATGATGTACAAACACTCTTATCATTGTCTCTCTCGGAACATACCCCACTCAGGTTCTCAGGGTGTGTTCCACCAGGACTATTCTTATCTTGGATTCCTAGTCCTCAAAGAATATCAGTCCTCTATGACTACTCTCATCTTGGATGCCCTAACTCATCCTCAAAGAGCATCAGATGCTAGATGTTTACCCAATCCTCCATTTTGTCTTCCGAGGTGAAGACAAGAATGATGTGTCTATCTCTCCCTCTTAATTAGGGAGGACATACCTATTCCAATGAAGGAATGTACTCATTCCTACAAAAGGAATGTATCGAAGCTCCCTCTTGGCTTCGAAATTTTGCTTCCAAGTTTCTTCCAAGTAAGAAACTTGTTTCCAGACTTCCTCTTAAATAGGGACCTACAGTAGCTCCTTAGGTGGAGATGGTGGGACAATCAGTTGCTTGAAGAACTCCTCCTCACGATGTCATGAACTTGTTTTCGTTATTAAGGAGTCTTCATGTTTTGGGAATTTTTCATGGCACACACCATCCATCACTTTCATCCATGAGTCAGTCATGTCACCATCAGAAAGTGATTCATTAGTCCATATTTGGCCTACCTTCATGCCATGTTGCCTTCTTCATGCCATGTTTCCCTAAGGGTCTTTCATCCTACTAAGAGGGCATTAGTGGTGGAAGACATCCATAGATCTTCCCCCGACAATCCTGCATAAGCCCATCCAGATATTTGTTCAAAAATAAGAAATGAACACTTAAATCAAAATTATCTTTGTGATAGTTTTTCATCATGACATCTTCTAGTTTGCATCAGCATCCTGCATACATATCGACACATCTCACAAAGATATATATATATATATATATATATATATATATATATATTTTCAAGGGTCTCTTTTCTTTTTCAGACTCCATCAGAGTCTTCATATCTTTCATGGAAATGTCCTAGTCAAATCTTCTTGGTCTTTGGATGTTGATTTCCTTTTCCATGGTTGCATATCCCACGATCTCTTCCTTCCTTTTTTCACACATTTCATTCCCTGGAACTTCTAATCAGAGTTCCTCCAATTAGTGTCAACCACCTCATATTTCATATGAGGATATATTATGTTGATTTCATCTAGACAATGTGTGACTCATGCTTTCCTGCATCCTTTCAAAGGAGAAGATCCTTTTCTTTTGATCATGTTCTCAAGATAGAGCATTGATCCTTGGTACCTGCAACCATATGACATGACTCTTCAATCTCGAATACAAGCATACATACCTCATTTTCCTTTCGGCCATCCAAACTTGCTACAGTAGCTTCCTGGATTGAAAGAACTTCAATCCCTTGATCTACTTCATCTTGTATGTCATCATACCATCATCTCATGAATTCCACAAGTTGGATTTCTTTGATGAAACACTTGTTTCCCCTCTTGATCGGTGAACCTTTCGATGAAGATTCCATCAGAGAATATTGCGATCTAGAGTATCCTCATCTAGCAGATGTTTCCTTTTGACATATATATGATGAGCCTTGTACTAGATGAACTTTTTCTTTCTTTTACATAAGTTCCACCTATGTTACAAATAAGGTTCCTAAGAGTTGTATTCTTCATAGTTGACTGCCATAGATTTTAATTTCAACCATCTTTCATGCTTCTCTATGATGATGTCTCGAGCTCTTGCTTTCAAAGCTTTTATGATGCCATGATACATCCCATCATTTTTCTTAGCGAATCATGATAGCCATATCTTACAACAGAAGACTCAGGAACTATGAAAAGAACTTAGGTTAGGAAGACTATCTTGATCATAGTAGAGATCTCTTACTTCCTCTTTCTTGGACTTCTTTTAAGCTTCCTCCTCTTTTTCGGTGATATGGTGTTAGGTCACTATACTACTAGTGTAACCCCTTATTGTTATTAGTACAACCCGCTTATTATATTGTTGTGCCCATGTAGTCCCCATATTGTTATTATTGTGACCTATAGAAGCCCGCTATTGTTTGTTTGTTTGTTTTTTTTGTTTTGTTTTTTTTGAAAGAAAAATCGTAATTTTATTAATTAAAACAAAATTACATGTTGCAGATGCTGTGGCGCATTCCATCAGCAGTAGTTTGCTGCTGATCAAAGTTCATGAAAAACAAGATAATAATGTACAAGTGGGGAAAAGTCAAGCTTTTCGCCCTTTTTTCTTCTCAAACTTTCGTCACTCCCCTTGAGTCGGTAATGAAGATACAAGTGCTAGTGAAGTGTCAGCCATAGGTTGGGGGTTGTCTTTATCAGAATTTGAGGTGTCTGATATGTGTTGTCGTTTGGATCCGCTGATATCCATTGTTTTTGGTATCTTTACCGACTGTGAGTCCATCGGTTCTTGTGGATTTATGTCCTCTGCATTTGGTTCTTTAGTTATCTGATTGTTCTTGTTGGGAATGACATGTTCGACATCCTCTTCCTCCTCCTCATCGGAGAGTGGTGGAGGAAATTGCCATCCCTTGGCTTATTTCCCTGTTTTCTTCTTCCTACGAATGTCTTTTTTGGCTGCTGGACACGTGTTTTGTAGATGTCCTTGTTTGTCAGCAAGTTCTGCATATGAATGCTATATTTTCATAATCTAAAACTTGTGCCCAACGCCTCTATCTATGCTTCAGTTGAATTTGATCTGGCAAACCTCTGCTAAGGTCTACTTCCACACAAATTCGTGTAAAAGTGTAGATTCTTTCCTCCTGTCTTTGGGTGTCCATTTTGATGTAGTGCCCAATAGTACTACTGATTCCTGCAAGGACTTGTTGATTCCATAGGTGTATTGGAAGGTTGTGCCGGCGTACCCAAACTGGCATTCTAGAAACAACCATTGTATTTGCATCAAACTTGGAAACCATGGTGTGATGAAGAGACCTGTGGACCCCCAGAACCAAGGTCCTTCCTATATTATAAAATCTTTAGCCTTTGCTATAGGGAAATTCACTATGAAGAACCCCTTGGAACAGAGATGTATTTCACATTATGTAGTCCAATTTGTGAAAATCCAATGACATAGTTCAACAGGCTTGGGACAAAAATAGTTGAATCTACAAATTAAAGCTTGTTTTTCAAATATAGTACAGTGCTCATTCTATGTTTAATTCTGGGGTGCCAAAAACAGTTGAATCTACAAATTATAGCTTGTTTTTCAAATATAGTATAGTGCTAATCTGTTTCTAGTATATCTATGTTTAATTCTGGGGTATAATTCAACTGCTCCACAATATATGGCCTTGGTTTCACTCCTGCTTGTTTTGGTGTTGCTGTAGATGTATTTTTCCCTTGGAGAATGTTTTTGAAAGATATGCCTCCATTTTTTCCCTGATGTTGCGTTTTTTGCTGAGCAATTCCCAATTCCTTCTCCCCTATAAGGATTTTTACTGTTATCTGCCATGCCACCTCTTAGTCTCAGATTGAGAATTATGGTTGAAAAAGATGCGATTTTGTAATCCTTAAGATGCTTGGAATCCTGGAGTGCTCTGCCCCCATGTATCAAATTTTGTAAACTGGTGGGATATCCTACTTGTTGTGAGATAAGATTCTTCAGATGCTTCACATAATCAGTTCCATATACCCAAAGTAAATGTGTTTTTCCAACAGGGGTTTTGACAAATATTTGGAAGTGGAGGGTACTTACTAGAGATCCAGGTTTTGTTGCCAATTGGGGGTAGCTTGTCCGAACAGTTGCAATTACTCTTCGCTGTAGTGTGAGCTTTGCGTTCCCTAACAAGGTTCTGGTTCCCTTCTCCAACAACCTTGCGAATCGGGGTTCAAGGGTTTGATGAGAGGGCTCTCGCTTAAACCATGTGGGCTTTATGCAGATCTCTCGTAGAAGCCATGCCATCATCATCACGGCTTCCAACCCTGCTGCTCTTAAAATGCTGGAACCAAAGGCTCTCTACCATTGTGTGCTGCCCCATCGATCTTGGTGATTGATGTTTGCTCCTCTACTGAGAAGTAGAGCGACCACATCCTTGCGACACTCATAAGCGGCCGCTGAGTTGACTTCTGTTCCTTATTCAAGCAGGGTCTCTATGGCCTCAATGTCCCCTCCATAGACCAGATAGAGAATCTGTATGCTGTCTTCTGACATTTCTCTTTGCTTGATAAACCCATTGTTATTCCGTCTTAAGCCCTCATTTTTGCTATCATAGAGGGTCGAATCTTGGATACCAAACCTGTTGCGGCTATCGTGTCCTTGGAACCCTTCGTTGGCAGCATTCAACTTTGGGGTGACATTGCTCGAAACCCTAGCTTCGCACAGGATCGCCATTTTCGTCATTCATCATATGTAGCTTTCCCAGTGGTAAAATTCTTATGCTCAAAAGCCCACTATTGTTATTATTGTGCCCTTACATTATTATTGTTATGTTGGCTCTGATTATATTATGACCTCTTAGACTCCTATATATAGAAAGGAGGTCTTGTCATTTGTATCATCCAAGAATTGTTCATTTGTGTAATGTAAAGGAGGTTGCCCCCTCGAAGAGGCTGAATTCTAAGGCGTTTATCTATCTTTTCTATCTTTTTGTGAGCTGGTTTCTTAACATATGGGCTTCTTCTCTTCCTCTTTTGTTGTTATCCTTCTTGATCTTAGGACAATCTTTTTTGTAGTGCCCATATTCTAGACACCCATAGCATTGAATCTTGGTCATGTCCCTTTTCTTTTTCCAAGAACCGGAATTTCCAAAATTTCCCTTTCTTCTTGTCATTGTAGCATAAGCTTGATTTTGCTCACTTGCTCCCACATCAGTTTTGGCTCTTATTCTAGATTCTTCAATTTTGCACAGTGACCATAGATCTTGAAATGGAGTAGCTTCTTCCATAAATACTTGAAGTAAAGTTACCCCACTCCTCTGGTAGTGCATTTATTACAATTGTATGTTATTTTTTGTAGAATCGGATGTGTTCTAGCCACGAAATTTGGTGGAGGTAGAATACATGAGATCTCCAAAACCCAGAAATTGTTTCTGGAAATTTCGCCAAAAAATGACTTAATTAGATTATTAACCACTTTTTAAATATTTCCTAAGTCTAAAGTTAGGGAATATGGTTAATTAATCAATATTAATTAAGTCAAGGCGATAATCATCTAGAAACTCACACAGATCGTTTCAGAGATGATCCTAGCCATTGATTAAGCTTTAATTTTGGCCGTTGGTGCTCCAAAAAACGATTATAAGAGGAGGTCGATGTGGTGATGGATAATATACTTGAGTAGTTCGATTTCTTGACAGATCGATTTCTAGAGTAGCAACAGTCATTTGCTGGAGAGAGCTAGAGATCAATGCAGTGCGAGAGGGGCAGAGACAGTGAGGTTGGAGGAAGTATTCCAGATCTAGTGAGTGCATTTGCAGAGAGGCAGAAGAGCCACAGAGACGTTGATGCAGGGGCATCACAACAACTTCTAGGGGCAAGTTCAATTGCTGAGAGGGAGAGACGTCTTCAGTTCCAAAGTTTGGCCAGGAGTCCCAGAGTGCCAGAGAAGCATCTTTCCAGCGAGTGAAAGTCAGAATGACTTCATTAGAGACCAATGAGAGGCTTGACGTCAAGCAGGTTGCAACGTTGCGCAGAGCAACACAGAGGCTGACGCAGAGGTTCAGAGGGCCAAGTTTCTGAAGGCAAGTTGTGCAGAGAGTTTGCCTGTGGGGTGAGGAAAATTCCTCACTAGATTTCAGCCAATATTTTTCTCTCTAGGATTACCAGATTTTGGCATTTAGTTGTACTCAGAATTTCTCACTGCTGCTTAATAATAAAACCGTCACTGCTTCATCGGTTTTCCCAAGTTGGGTTTTTCGGGGACAATCGTCCAAAAATAATGGTGTCAATTTTATGTGTGTTAGCATTTCTCAGTTTCCAACGCATTATTTTCCGTAGTTTTATTTGTGAAGGTTGCAGTGTGTTTATTTCGATGTTGCCATAACAATAAACTGAATAATTAATTTATTAGTCAGGAGAAATTATACCAGCTGCTGCAATATGATTTTGTATTGGAATTTTCACATGGTATCAGAGTGTAAGTGATCAGCTGGGAAGCTTAGTAGTGAAGAAGAGAATTTCACTACTCAGAGGAAGCAACAAGCCAAAATTCTTGAGGTAGCGCAGTTCCTTGACATGTAGGCCGAGTTGCTAGGGCAGTAGTTCGATTTTGTGTTGCAGGGTTGCAGAAAATTCGAGTTGCTCGGGTTAGCAATTCCAATAGTCAGAGGGGGTAGTTGCAACTCAAATTTTCGTTGAGCAGATTTCTGGTTAGACACAGAGGGGTTTGCAGTCGCAGAATCCGCGTCGGGTGGAAAGAGAAAATCACACATAAGTAGAGGGAAAATTTTTCTCAGGGGATCTCAAGTTTTAGAGATCCAAAGTTTTCCAATTGCAAATTGGCAGTTGTTGTGAGCAGATCTTCTTACTCTAGAAGGGAGTGCGAATAACAGAGTAGCAGTCGAGCCGAAGGAAATAGGAAGTTTTTGACAGTTCGTTGAGATGGCCACTGTTGGACTTCGTGATCAAGACAGGTTGGACGGAGCTTCTAACTACGTCATCTGGAAGGCAAGGATGTCCTTCCTTCTAGATGAATATGGCTTGAAAGCCTATATTGATGCAGTGGTGGTAGTTCCTTAGGATGCGGATCAACAAAAAGAATACAAGAAGGAGATGGCGCGAGCGAAGCGGTTGATCCTAGATGGAGTCAGGGATCATGTTGTCTCACATATAGCTGGCAAAGATACTACCAAGTAGCTGTGGGATGCTCTCTGCACATTGTACCAGGGTACTTTTGAGCAGCAGAAGATATACCTAGAGGCGAAGCTGAGACTCATCCGGGTGTAGAAAGGGGAAGGCATACACCCCTTCCTTACCAGGATTCAGGAGGTCCAAAACCAATTGTCAGTTGTTGTGGTAGCACCTCAATCCATAGAGCTAGTGCGATTGGCACTCAATAGTGTCTCAGAGGAGTGGCAAGTCTTTGTCCAAAGCATATTGGGCAGAGATAAGCTACCAGACTAGGATAGAATGTGGGTCGATTTGTAGCAGGAGTAGTTGAGACAAGCTCTATTAAAGAGCTCCATCAGTGGCAACAACAACGGATTGAGGACGGTAAAGGAGGAGGAGAATGTGGCCATCACATCAAAGGGTCCCAGTCAGGGACAGGGGGAACAAAGAAAGAAGAAGAAGGACCTGTCAAAGGTCAAGTGCTTTAGGTGTGGTGAGGTTGGTCATTACAGTACTCAGTGTCCTCTCAAGAAGAAGGACAAAGAGGAGAAGCAGGACCAATAGGCAGCTTCAACAAAGATCGATAAGCTTTCCTCCAGGTTGGAGGAAGACTTTGATATGTTTGCCGATATACCTCTAAGAGTGAGATGGTGTGACTTGGTATTATAGCCCCAAATCCACTACAGTTGGGCAAGATCCTTGAGAAGTCCACCTCATGGATCATTACTTGGCTACGGGGCCCACTGTCTTCAATAGCAGGATGGATCAGTGGAAGTTGATGTAGTCAGTACTAGAGTGACAGTTACAGACTAGTAGTAGTCAGAGGCTGGGGAGTGCAGTGCAATGTTGAAAATAGAGCATGTGGCTCAGTGCAGAGTTGGCAGCGACACAAATTCTTCAGTGATAGTGCAGATGCTAGTAGCAGTAGATACTCGAAAGATAGATGCATCATACTGAACATAGTTATTTCAATATTTTGGATGCTTTTAAGTTGTAGATGTTGCAGTTGTAGTAGCAACAGATGAGAAGGAGTTGCAGTGCAGATGCAAAATTGGCAGCAGTATGGCAGTGTCAGCGGTAGCACAGATGCAACGTATATCAGAGTTGTGCAGGGATTTGTGGGTAGTACGGCCAGACATCCGCAACGTAACAGGAGATGATTCAGAGACAGTGTTGTGGTAGAGTGTGCAACACTAGAACACATTCCTCACTAAGAGCGAGTGTTAGTTTTTATAGCATCGGATGTGTTCTAGCCACGAAATTTGGTGTGGAGGCTAGAATACATGAGATCTCCAAAGCCCATAAATCGTTTCTGGAAATTCCGCCTAGAAATGATGTAATTAGATTTTTAACCAATTTTTAAATATTTACTAAGTCTAAACTTAGGGAATATGGTTAATTAATCAGTATTAATTAAGTCAAGGCGAGAATCATCTAGAAACTCACATGGATCGATATGGAGATGATCTTAGCCATTAATTAAGTTTTAATCTTGGTCGTTGGTGCTCCAACAAAGGATTATAAGAGGAGGTCGATGTGGTGATGGAGAATACACTTAAGGAGTTTGATTTCTTGGTAGATTGATTTACAGAGTAGCAGCAGTAAGTTGTCGGAGAGAGCTAGAGATTGAAGAGGTGTGAGAGGGGTAGAGACAGTGAGGTTGCAGGAAGTATTCCAGATCTAGTGAGTGCATTTGCAGGCAAAAGATTCACAGAGAAGTTGACACAGGGGCAACACAACAACTTCTAGAGGCAAGTTCGATTCGCTAAGAGGGAGAGACGTCTTTAGTTCCAGAGGCTTGTAAGGAGTCCGAGAGTGCCATAGAAGCATCTTTCCAGCCAACAGAAGGCAGAATGACTTCATCAGAGACCAATCAAAGGCCTGACGTCCAGCAGGCTACGCGAGTAGCACAAAGGCCGACGCAGAGGGTCATAGGGCCGAGTTTCTGAAGGCATGTTGTGCCAAGAGTTTGCCTGTGGGGTGAGGAAAATTTCTCAGTAGATTTCTCCCAGTATTTTTCTCTATAGGATTGCTAGATTTCTGCATTCAGTTGTACTCAGAATTTCTCATCGCTGCTTAATAATAAAACCCTCACTGTTGCACGAATTTTCCCAAGTTGGGTTTTTCCGTGGACAATTGTCCAAAAATAACAGTGTCAATTTTATGTGTGCGCTAGCATTTCTGTAGCATAAAAACTACGTTGAAGCACGGAGATTGATAGCTTGTAGACTTGAATGTAAAAATACACTCAGGTATTTAATAATAATAATTTATTAATTTATATACAATGTGTAAGATGATTTGAACGTTACAATGAGGCCCTGCTTTTATACCTCAGCTGGTGACCTTTCGTGAATGGGCATGTGTTTTAAACATGCCTTTTCACCTAATTTAATGACTATTTAACCTAATTAATATTTTAATTATTTACTATTTATTTTTATTTTATTTATTTAATTGTTATGAATTATATTCATAACATAGCCTCTTCCTTCAGAAGCTTTGTCCTCAAAGTTTTAACCCTGGGGTTTTTTTCTACTAGTGTCTGCCATCTCGACGTATATAATCTGGCGTCTTATAGCTCATTAGTAATATTCCCTTGGATTTTTATTTATTTATTTTTTTAAATTTTTTTATTTAATATTTATATAATATCTTGTTTTTTAGTTATAATTTATATATATACATATAATTATAGTTATATATATAATATAATTAATATATATTTATAATTATATATTTTGTTCATTCGTTCTATTATACCGACACAACCGTCGTTTCTTATCGATACGGTAGTGTCTGTTAACAACAATTCCGTTCGCGATGATATCTGGCTACGAACACTGTTTGACGGCTTTGACTGTTGTTCGATCGTTTCTGACCTCAGACATCGCTTGGGCCTGTTCCACCGGAAACGATGTCAGCTTTCTGCGGAAGGCTCAGTGGTTTGCCCATCCATGTTGCAGAGTAGATGTGTTGCCATTGTGGGTCTTGAAGAAGGAATAAGGTACTACAGGGACACCCCCATCTTGATTTCTTTGACCGGGAAACCATTGTAGCATAAAAAGTAATTTTGAAACCAGGTTGGGCGGATAGCTTTCAGGTTTCAGAATTATTTTGCTGGGCCGTGGACTAGTTACTGTTGGAATAGTGGCACGATCAGTGGCCTTTTGTCGGAACAGTGGGCACAATGACTTGACACTGCCCGCATGACTTTTCATGTCGACAAGACATTCCCTGTGCGTTGTCGTTGTTTGTCGAGTTTCTTCCGAAGCTTTGCTGCAACACTTTATTTTTGGAAGAGAGGGTGCAACAAGCTTGGCAGGGTAATTCCCATACTGCTGACCCTCAACATCTTTGACGTTTTTCAGATCCCGTCCAAGAATAGACAGGTCCTTCACTGCATCGGGGACTCCTTCAACATCGTTGCAGTGGCGTTTGTCAAGGCGGTGGGTGCCGGGAATTATATTTGTGTTTGTGATGGCGTGTTGCGAAGGAGGCAATAAATCCAAGATCTTGTCGACCACAGCATTTGCATAGAACTCCACTCCCGCCGTGAAGATGACAATCTCATACAACCATGTGCTGCCTAATTCTTGCAACAATTGGTCCACGCCAGGACTTTTCCACACATATAGGGGTTCGTCGAAGCCCTCAAGGGATAGGGTAAAATCATAGCTGCCTGATGTTGGTGTAAAATCGGCATGAACCAGAGTTCCGTTCAAGTCTAACACCAGTCTTTTCTTGTTTGGATTTTCTCCTGACATGGGAGGTAAAGCGCCCCCAGCTTGGCGATTCAACTTACTGTCATTCAAAGGCACAGACACCTGTGGCTCACTAACATGCACGTTTGGTGATTCACCTTCACCTGGGCGGGGTTCTGCATTGCCATTAGGGTTGGCGCTGGAAGATTGCATTTTGAAGAAAACCTGTTTGGACACTGATACATAGCTTCCGTAATTTTCTGTACTCTCGACTACGGGGACGTTGGCCTTTTTAGAGTCGAATATTATTTTGAAATCTTCAGGTTCCTCCTCATTGTTATAATCATCTCTGATGTCGGGATCTTGGTCGTTCATTTCAATTTCCATTGAATCTTGATTTGATGGAGGATCGTTTTGCTTGTTAATGAAATTGTGATGCTCCTCGTGGAAAGCTGATATGTCATTCCCAAAGGGGAACATATTAGGAAACATTTCGGGCATTGTCTGTGCCATTCCTGTGTTTTGACCTGGGACAACCGTTCCAGGTATCATGGCAGCACATGCAATGTCTGTCACAGCTGGATCCTGGTAAACACAAAAGCCATAACCTTTTGAATTACCCGTATCTCTATTTTTAACGAGTTTAAAACCATGAAGAGGCCCAAAGGATTCAAGCGGTTCTCTTATATGTGATTTTGGGGAGTAATACGATAAGCCACCAACAATTATTCGATCAGGACCCTTAGCTCCTCCAACAACACTGCCATAGCCTGGTGTGAGACAAATAGCAGCTAAATTTAGGTGGGGACTGGATTGGCTTGGGCCAAGTGCTGCTACCAATGAGGGATTGTAATCACTTGGTCTCCTCACTCTCCCAGAAACGCCCTCAAACATTATACCATCAAGGGCTATTGCATTGTTGGCCTCTTCAACTGTGTGCATCTCCACAAAAGCAAACTTCTTTTCATGATTGATGTAGACATTAACAATAGCATCATCTGGCCCAACAATATTTCCTCCTTCAAATGAGAAGATTTCATTTCTGGACTGTACACTTCTTTGACTATTCTGAGAACTAACCATTTTAGGTACCTTTTGTTTGTGATTCCCTAAAGTCTGACCTTGCTTGGGATCTGGAAACCTTTCTCCATCTGGGCTCAAGTAATTTGCAAAGATTGTCAAATTTTGAGGTTATTGTTTGTGGCATCTCACTCTCTACATTAGCCACGCTTAGCGACTTTACAATCCTGTCTTCCAACAAACACATGGGGCATTCTTCTGAATTTTTGGCTCGAGAATCTTTTGCAACACTATCATTCAAATCAAGATTAGTTTCATTGTAATCATTATCTTGTTCTAGATCATCCTCATTCACATCAAGATCATCTTTATCTAAATCCTCATCTTGATCTGTACAAGCTTCATTGGGTTCATCATCTAGATCATTTCCCTTGTTATCGCTTTCCTTTCGACATGCTTTAACCTCTGAAATTGATCTTTCTAAACGCTGAAATGCCTCTTGAATACTAAACTGCTCAGCATAATTGAGACATGAACGTAATGGCACATTGTGCGGCGAACTACGTTCAAAGGCCCGCATGATTATATCATGTGCCATGGCTCTGATACCACTGTAGCATAAAAACTACGTTGAAGCATGAAGACTGATAGCTTGTAGACTTGAATGCAAAAATACACACAGGTATTTAATAATAATAATTTATTAATTTATATACAATGTGTAAGATGATATAAGATGATTTGAACGTTACAATGAGGCCCTGTTTTTATACCTCAGCTGGTGATCTTTCGTGAATGGGCATGTTTTTTAGACATGCCTTTTCACCTAACTTAATGACTATTTAACCTAATTAATATTTTAATTATTTACTATTTATTTTTATTTTATTTATTTAATTGTTATGAATTATATTCATAACAATATCTCAGTATCCAACACGTTAATTTTTGCAGTTTTATTTGTGAAGGTTGTAGTGTGTTTATTTCGATGTTGTCATAGCAATAAACCGAATAATTAATTTATCAGTTAGGAGAAATAAAACTAGTTGCTGAAATAGGATTTCATATTCGAATTTTCACATGGTATCAAAGTGTAAGTGGTTAGTCGGGAAGCTCAGTAGCAAATAAGAAAATTCACTGCTCAGAGGGAGTAGTAGGCCAAAATTCTTGAGGCAACGTAGTTCCTTGACAGGCAGGCCGAGTTGCTGGGGCAGCGGTTCGATTTTTAGTTGCAGGGTTGCAGAAAAGTCGAGTTGCCCGGGTTCGTGATTCCAATAGTCATAGGGAGCAGTTGCAACTCATATTTTCATTGAGCAGATATCTGGTTTAACGAAGAGGGGTTTGCAGCGGTTTGCAGTTGCAGATCCACGTTGGGTGGAAAGAGAAAATCACACACAAGTAGAGGGAAAATTTCTCTCAAGGGATCTCGAGTCTTAGAGATATAAATTTTTCCAATCGTGGATTGGCAGTTACTGTGAGTAGATCTTCTCACTCTAGAAGGGAGTGCGAATAGTAGAGTAGCAACCGAGCATAAGGAAAGAGGAAGTTTTCGACTGTTCGTTGAGATGGCCACTGCTAGGCTTCATGATCAAGACACGTTCGATGGAGCTTCCAACTACGTCATCTGGAAGACAAGGATGTCCTTCCTTCTAGATGAATATGGCCTGAAAGCCTATATTGATGCAATGGTGGCGGTTTCTCAGGATGCAGATCAACAGAATGAATACAAGAAGGAGATGGCACAGGCGAAGTGGTTGATCCTAGATGGAGTCAGGGATCATGTTGTCTCACATATAGTTGTAAAAGATACTACCAAGCAGATGTGGGATGCTATCTCCACATTGTACCAAGGTACTTCCGAGCAATGGAAGATGTACCTAGAGGAGAAGCTGAGACTCATCCGGATGCAGAAATGGGAAGGCATAGACCCCTTCCTTACCATGATTCAGGAGGTCGGAGACCAGTTGTTAGCTATTGGGGCTGGGCCTCAACCCATGGAGTTAGTGCGATTGGCACTCAACAACGTTTCAGAGGAGTGGCAAGTCTTTGTCCAAAGCATATTGGGCAGAGATAGGCTATCAGTCTGGGATAGAACGTGTCTTGATTTGCAGTAGGAGGAGTTGAGACAAGCTCTATTAAAGAGCTCCATCAGTGGCAGCAACAATGGATTGAAGACGATAAAGGAGGAGGAGAATGTGGCCTAGCGGATTGAAGACGGTAAAGGAGGAGGAGAATGTGGCGCCCTTGCATCAAAAGGTCCAAATTAGGGATAGGGGGAGCAGAGAAAGAAGAAGAAGGTCCTGTCAAAGGTCAAGTGCTTCAGGTGTGGTGATCTCAGTCACTACAATACCCAGTGTCCTCTTAGGAAGAAGGAAAAAGAGGAGAAGTAGGACCAATAGGCAGCGTCAACAAAGATCGATAGGATTTCCTCGAGGCTGGAGGAAGACTTTGCTATGTTTGCTGATATACCTCCAGGAGTGAGGTGGGGTGACTTGGTGTTGTAGCCCCAGAGTGCTACAGTCGGGCAGGATCCTTAAGGAGTCCACCTCATGGATCATTCCCTGGCTACGGGGACCCATTATATTTGGTAGCAGGATGCATTAGTGGCAGTTGATGCAGTTAGTACCAGAGTGACAGTTGCAAACTAGTAGCAACCATAGGCTATAGAGTGTAATGCAGTGTTGACAACAAAGCATGTGGCTCAGTGCAGAGTTGGCAACAACACAAATTCTTTAGTGACAGTGCAAATGATAGTAACAGTCAGAGATTTGGGGGACAGGTGCATCATACTGAACATAATTGATTCAGTATTTTGGATGCTTTTCAGTTGCAGATATTGCAGTTGTAGCAGCAACAAATGAGGAGTTGCAATGCAGATGCAAAGTTGGCAATAGTATGGCAGTGTCACCAGCAACACAGATGCAACGTATATCAGAGTTGCGCAGTGGTTGGTGGGAAGTAAGGCCAGACATCAACAACGTGACAGGAGATGATGCAGAGACAAAGTGTTGTGGCAGACGGTGCAACACTAGAACACATTCCTCGCTAAGAGGGAGTGTTAGTTTTTGTAGCATCAGATGTGTTCTAGCCACAAAATTTGGTGGAGAGGCTAGAATACGTGAGATTGTTTTTGGAAATTTCGCCTAGAAATGACTTAATTAGATTATTAACTAGTTTTTAAATATTTCCTAAGTCTAAACTTAGGGAATATGGTTAATTAATCAGTATTAATTAAGTCAAGGCGAGAATCATCTAGAAACTCACACGGATCGATCCGGAGATGATCCTAGCCATTGATTAAGATTAATCTTGGCTGTTGGTGCTCCAACAGAGGATTATAAGAGGAGGTCGATGTGGTGATGGAGAATACACTTGAGCAGTTTGATTTCTAGATTAGCGACAGTCAGTTTCCGGAGAGAGCTAGAGATTGAAGCAGTGTGAGAGGGGTAGAGATAGTTTGGCTGGAGGAAGTATTCTAGATCCAGTGAGTGCATTTGTAGAGAGGCAGAAGAGCCACAGAGAATTTGACGCAGGGGCAACGCAACAACTTCTAGAGGCAAGTTCGATTTGCTAAGAGGGAGAGACGTCTTCAGTTCCAAAGTCCAGGAAGGAGTCCCAGAGTGCCAGAGAAGCATCTTTCCAACCAGCATAAGGCAGAACGACTTCATCAGAGACCAATCAAAGGTTTGATGTCCAACAGGCCCCGTAGAGGCTGACGCAGAGGGTCAGAGGGCTGAGTTTCTGAAGGCAAGTTGTGCTGAGAGTTCGCTGTGGGGTGAGGAAAATTCCTCACTAGATTTCTGTCAACATTTTTCTTTGTAGGATTGCCAGATTTCGACATCCAGTTGTACTCATAATTTCTCACTGTTACTTAATAATAAAACCCTCACTGCTGCACAGATTTTCCCAAGTTGGGTTTTTCCGAGGACAATTGTCCAAAAATAACTGTCAATTTTATGTGTGTGTGCTAGCATTTCTTAGTTTCCAACGCATTATTTTTCTGCAGTTTTATTTGTGAAGGTTGTAGTGTGTTTATTTCGATGTTGCCGTAGCAATAAACTAAATAATTAGTTTATTAGTTAAGAGAAATAATACCAATTGCTGCAATAGGATTTCATATTGGAGTTTTCACACTGTAGTCATTTCTATATCAGACATGACTTCTCCCAGATATTGAAGTTGATCCCTGATTTCAGATATCCTCATAAAGTATGAGGCTATTCCATCTTCCCTTGACATCTTTAGCTTGTAGAGTTCTTGCCTTAATGAGATGACTTCTCCAGCAGTTCTTACGGAATACAACTCTACCAGTTTGACATAGATTTCTTTTGAAGTTTCGAGTTTAGAATCATATGGGATGAGGGGATCCTTAATGAATTCTATGAGAATCCTTTGAGCACCAACTTACCCTTTCATGTATTTTGCAAGAGCTTCAGCATCTACCTTTCCTGGTTTAGTGACAGATCCTTTGACATGTTCCATAACCTCATTTTCAATGAGTTTCAGATCTGTCCTTTTCTTCCATTCAAGATAGTTTTAAGCCCCAACCAATTTGTTGTTTTCCTCGCAAAAAGACATTTTGACAGATTCAGATGTGCACATAAATATACTTACTTGATAGGATGCTCCTCCTTGCTGCTTCCTTGATGTTGATGATGATATAGAGAATTGAAAACTTCTCCTTGATGAAGACTTTTTTCTTTAAGAATGATCCTTGTTCCACATAGAGAGGGAGATCCCTTTGGATCCTTTGCTAGTGGAGCCTTTGTTGATGAAGATCAATGATGACTTCTTGATGATGTCTTCAAAGGTAGGGATCTTACTTCAACGAGAGAGAGATTGCCTTAGAATCTTAATGACAACGTTCTTGGTCTTACTTGATGTATAAGTTCTTTAACTTGAGTAGGGTCTTTGAGGTTACCTGAGATGACTTGAGGATTCCAAAAATTCTTGTTGGTGTAGACTTTCTTTGATCTAGGGTTATGATGCTTCCTTTGTAGATCTTGACCTCAAGATGATCTTCCCTTTGATGCCTTGCTCGAGATTTGATCCTTGAGTGTCCCTTGAAAAGATGCCCTTCCTTGACTTAGTCACCTTAGCTCTGATACCATGTTGAGAAATCTAGGGCATCAATATTAAGTGATTTCTCTTCTATTGACAACTACTTGTGAATGCTTTTTACTTAGATTAGGATCTTTTGTTAGTATAGTGTTATTCTTCATCAAACAACTACCAATGCATAAACCATAAAGAGACAAGAGACACAAAATATAGGGTATTAGCTAGGGCCAAAACCTCTCCCACTTGAGAGGAAAACTCAAACAAATTCTTCTTATTATAGAGACTTCAATGACGAATACCAAGACCAAGACACAAAGCTTCCTTGATGAGATCCTTAGTCAACGATAGTCAACCTTCTGCTCCTTCCTTCTTTTCGGCTTCTCTTTAGAATTTCGGCTTCCTTGACACTGCTTCAGACCTGCAACCTTTTCGGCCCTAATTCAGAAACGTTAACTCATGCATATGACCTTCTCTTATGCCTTGATTTCCTTCGCTTTAGTTGGAGCTCTCTTCCTTGGTAAATCGGCTTGTAATATACCTTGATCTTCTCCTTGTTATGACTTATGAGTATCATAACAAGAGCTTGACTTCTGCTATAGTTGGAAACTTTCTTTCCTCACACGTGTGGAGTAGAATATCCCAAAATAGAACCAAAAACAATGCTAGAGACTTCACTTTTCCTTCCCTTCTCTTTGTTGGCTATAAGACTATCTTCTTTGACCCCTTCAAACTTCTTGTTTTAGTCCTGTTCATCACCGAAATTTTGTGCTCCAAATGAAATTTGAACAACCCTATTTATAGTTGTTTCCCATGTATATAAGCCGACATGAGTGGAGTGTGAGCCGACATGTCTATTTGACAGATTTCATTATTCTTCTTGAAGCCGACTTGTAGGAGGTGTTTTTGCTTGGTCTTTGAGGGCCTTCTTATATACTTAATGATTCATACAAAAATGTAACATGCCCAAGAAGGGTTCTTCATACATGACATTTACTCAATTTGACTTTTACGACTAGATGACAAAACTTAAACGTTCATAATGGGAACCTTAATTAAAATAAAGTTCTTTGATCATGAAACCCATGAATCAAGTACTACAAAAATAATTTTATTTTCTTCTTTTTATCAATTACATAAAATCACAATTACACGTCATTATGAAGACCGAACCTAGTTACACTTTTCAACAGATATATGCATTGCAACTCCACCTCTTTAAAGAAACATTGCCCTTGATATCAATTTAAAAAAATTAAGGACCATAAAGCAAAGGGATATTTGCATAGGTGAGATAAGTGCAAATGGAAAAACTCTTGAGCTTTCTGTTCAATTTGGGTTTTCATACAAGAATCACTTTCCTTGTGATAGGAAATGTTGCACTTGCTATGTTCAGTTAACGTGTGAAGCTTTGTCTTGAGATATTGATATGGATTTAAAGGTTGCATTAGATACTTCAGCAAGTTCTGGTTGGATCTCTCGTGCGTTAATCCTGATTCCTTAGCACAATGTGCATTTTTTCATGGCACCTTTAACATCTTTTCTGGAAGATCATAGATGGTCACACATAGATTCCGGAAATCTTATTCATAGTGGTCCAGATTCTAAATCGAGTGCAGTTGAGTCTATTTGTTTAGAAAAATCACTTTATTTAGGTGTCTCACAGCTTTGTGCACTTATTACTACATTTCAATTGCATAAGATACATGGATCTCTGTTTGTGGCCTTGTGCTTCCTTGGTTCACTTTAGGTACTAATAATGAGTGTAGGATAATTTCATTGGGATGTGTATTCATTTATGTTAAAATTGGCAACTAGGGCCAAGTTCCACCCTAGGACAACTCATATGATGGAGATGATTATTGCATTGGATTTCTCTTTTCGAGAGGTCCAATTTTGATATAAAGATCATCTCATTCTGACAAGCAGAAGTGAAATTTTGAATTTATTCTCTCTCATGCACAAATTGTCAAGGTCTGTTGAAATTTGGTACCGGAGGACAGGTGGTTCCCTTAGGCTTTGATCTTTGGCCTAGGGAAAAGTGTCCAAAAGATTTTAATTTTTCTCCTAAAGTGACTTTATAATTTTTATAGAGTTAAAATCTAATTTAAAAGTGACTTTAAGTGATAAAGTTACTAAGTCTAATTTTAAAGTGACTTTTATAAAGTCAATGAAAAATTAGAAAGGAAAAGTGACTTTGGAAATAAATGACTAAGTGGGTCTTTATTAAAGTGGGGTGAATTAAAAAATAGAAAGTAAGATTTAAATGTGCATTTAATCTCAGCCATTGATCTAAATCTATTTCAGCCATTGGATTTAGAGATCACCCAAAAGTCACTTGGATCACCCAAAAGTCACTTGGAGTTATATTAAAGGAGGAAAATGAGGAAAAGATCATTCATTCTTTCTTGAGCAGA
>APFE030679535.1:4356-21760 GCA_000404065.3 Pinus taeda
TGTTACACTGAATTTTGTCACCTTGACTATCTGTAGTTATATGGCCCCATCAATAGCCACATTGTCCTCTTTGTCAAGCCCCATACCTCTGCTCTTCATGTCAAAACTTCAAAGAGAGAGAAAGTCACTTGAAAACATGTTTATCTCTGGGTACGCAGGTTCTCTCTACCTTGCCTGCGTGTACGCACTCCAAATACACTATACTTGCGTACTTGTACGCTCTGTAAGCTAAAGGTTGGGTGCGTACCCCTGTAAAGGTCAAAAGGCGCGAGTTTCATCTTTAAAAAGTTACTTGTGGTCACTTCTAGAGCCTTATAGAAGAGTTTTTGACGTGTATTGAGCGCCTCCAGATGGTTCATGCATCCCTATGATAGAGGAGCTTATCCCATCAAGAGAGGAGCTACCCCATCCAAAAGAGGGAGTATCCCATTGATGTTGGAACTAAATAACTTCCTCTAGAACACTATAAATACAGGCATTGGGCCAGAGGAGGGGAGGTTGAAAGCTGAACATTCCAAACGGTAGATCCTGCTGGAATTAGGACTTCCATTGTTAACTTGTGAGGAGAGATTACCATCCTTTCTTGTTGCCATATTGGAAGTGGGTGAGCTTGTCAAAGTGGAGGAAATCTCTTGCTGGACCCTGGGAGGGGCTTGCACAACACCAAGGCTCAGGTTGTAATGGTTCCTTTTTGATTATTTAATACAAATAAGTCCATTCTTCTCAATGATTTGTTGTTAATGGATTATTTCATGTACTCCTTGGTCTATGTGATGAATATGCTTTGTTTTATGATGAATATTCAGATGTTATGTAATCGTTTGCTTTGTTAGTGTATGCAGGTCTGAAAGTGAAGGAGGAGCTCATCTGGATCAGCAAGGCTGGACTGCTAAAACAAGCGTTGGACCTAAGGTAAGATCGAAAACATTTGAATTCTCGTAGAATGATGTGTATTTAGAGAAGGATAGCTCTTGTTTGGTTTGTTTGTCACTAGAGAGTCTTAGACTCCTAGGGAGGTTAGATTTGTCCGCAAATATAACTCTTTCCGCATGACATTATCCTCTGATGCTTCCAATCTGTGCACCAATTCTGGAGTCCACACAATAGGTCTGTCGAGTTTACACCTTCCTTGGCTATCTGCTAGCTTCGCAATCCACTCATATAGCTCGATGGGGAAAGATGCGAAGAAAATTTCATGGATCTCTGTATATAAGTAGCAGTCTAACCACTCTTCCTTTGATAGTCGTGGATTCTTTTTTCCTGCACTGCAAACTTGTGAATCTTTCTTTCCAACCAATCTTCAATTCCTTTCTTTGTCAGATTCCAATGATACAACATCAGACATCTCTATGTAGATCTCGGTCTCAACAATGGAACCATTTGTTGGCTTGTTGGGGCCTGACCCAGGTTTGGAGTTAATTAGCTAAACAAATCCTTGTACTACTAGCCCTTTCGGCAACAGTCTGCGGGGCACGGAATGAGGTCTCACCTGAAGTAGTATGGGGGGGTTCTAGAACTAGGTTTCTGCACTCTTGAGATGTCTGAGGGTCTGATTCGATCCAACTGTTAGTCCCTTCGCACAGGTTGCTTCGTACACTTCCCTTGTCTTCGCACCCTGATATACTTACCATCGCGCAGCCCTAACCAGGGGCTGAGGGGCTTTCACGCTACTAGAGCAGTGCTTTATGCTATTGCCCTAAGTCGCACCTAAGATCCTACTTATCTTCCTATGCTATTCAATTATCCTTGCGTAAATGGATGACTTACGTTATAGTTATTTATATAACATATTCATATGAGTTCGCACAGCAAATAAACAGTACACTTGCAATTTATACCCAATCATATATTAAAACAGGAAAAAATCATAGAAATATGGTAAACTTCTCTTTATTAATTCTTCCAACAGTTACAGACTTGACCTGCCATGTGCACTCAACTGTAGGGGTCCGCGCACTCAGCTGCGGACTACTAGGCCTCTATGCACTCAGCTACAGGGGTTCGTGCACTCAGCTACAGACTAGTAGGCCTCTGTGCACTCAGTTGTAGAGCCTTCTCCTACTCTATGACCCAAAGACACACTTTACACTTTGACTCAATCTCTTAGACTCATCATGCTTCTTCTTGTTATGTTATGTTCTACACTTAGAGCCTCGCTCTATTTATACAATCCCATGGTTCGTAGACCATGGGTGGTCTATCAAGCTGACATTACATTACAAAAACAAGGGTGAACAACCCTGTGACTCTATTATAAGTTTGCACTTCGTGCCCTCAATTCGCGGAGATTTTACAAAGGACTTGGTCAAAACTTGGGATTTAAGCCCCAAAACATGCCTTGGGAGGATTCCATGCCCAACAATTCCTGACAGTGATTTTATTCAATACCCGAGAAAAAATGCAAAATCTCCAAGTACCATCCTTCTTATGTACGGGTACAATTGGTATCCCACAAGGTGATGAACTTGGTCGGATGTGCCCTTTTTGTAGAAGCTCTCGGATCTGTCACTTCATTTTCTTATTTTCCATAAGAGAGTGGTGGTATAATGTCCCATTGGATAGAGGTGATATAGGAGTCAGATCAATTGAATGCTTAATCTAATAGTGCAAAGATACCCCTGTGGGTGAGGAGAAGATGTCCTTGTACTTTTCCATGACCTTAACCACTTGATTTTTCTATGCGGAAGAACCCTTTTATAGGGGTCATGGATGTGGCCAAGAACTTACCCTTTCTTTGAGAGGTAATTTAAAAAAAAAAAACAAATTCCCTGGTCTAGGAGATGATCTTATTGTATTACATAGTAGAGATAAAAGAAAAGGTGGTAGGCAGGGCTACCTCCATTATCTTGTGTAGTTTCATGTGCAAAGAAATGATCACATTGCATGGTATGGATTCATGCACAACATGATGCTTCCACAAGTATGGTTGGCCTAATCAAACATCACAAACTTTAAGAGGAGTAATATCACATAGTACCTCATCTGTGAAGGGCTCGATATTATAGGAAAGGCAAAATTGTTGGCTGACGCGGAGATTTCGTCCTTAGTGGAGCAGCTCATGGTGTATGGTTATGGGTGTGGTCTGGTAGGTAGGCCCAACCGCCTAGTGACCTCTATTGAGATGAGGTTCTTTTGGCTCATGTTATCGATAATGAAATGCATTGGAGAACCCTTTACCTACATTTTTGAGTGGAAGCGACTCTCCCCCTCTTCTACATCTTCAGGTTCTATCTTTTGTACTTTTATGGTGGCAATGGTGGCACTGGTTTCTACATCAATAATCTTCTTCCCCTTATCATTCACCTTGTCAAGTTCTACCTCAGAGTCAAAACATGCATCTAACTCTGAATCTTTTAGCTCATCCATAAGTGACTGCTTTGCGCGACACTCATTTGTGTTGTGGGTGGGGCTCTTGTGGAACTCACACCAATTTCTTGTGTCCTTCTTCATCGTTGTGGTCCTATTCTTTGCTTGTTGCTTCAATGGATTGTACTAGGTCACCCCACCTTGGCTTTGTCCTTTGTTCGGTGGTTTGGAGGTTCCTTTTCCCTACTTCAGGTCCGTATATCCAAAATATTGCTTCTTTTGTTTAAATATTTGCTCAATATTGATAGCATATCGGTACGTGGCACCAGGCAAGGAGATGTCCAAGAACTCCATTTCTTCCTGGATGTATTTGTGCATACAGTCACGGTACTTTATTGTTAGATGCTACTCAGAATCCTTGATACCAAACTTCATGCAAAGGGTGTGCAAAATATTGCGAACTATGGCACATCTTGGTCTCGTTCTTGTTGTAGTGTGGTCCATTTTATGTACTTATCTTTATAGCTCCTAACATGCTAATATTTTTCCTTGACAACATCTTGGAAAAAAAATCCAAGATGGTACTGCTATAAATAGTCATGGTTTCTCCTCGTCCATCTACTCACAGTAATTTTCCTAGTAGTCCTTGACATGGGGGGTGGCTTTAAGGAGTGCAATAGTAATCTTTTCCCTATTGAAAAAATTATGGACTGAAAAATATCCTTCAAGCATATTTAACCATCTATCTAGGGCATCTACATCTGTCTGTTTTTCAAATATAGGAATGTCAAAGTTAACTTGTACCTTAAATAGAGTGGTGCCTCTGAAGTGACTGTTGGATGAAGATGCTTCACCCATTGATACTCACTAAAGGATTTGGGAAAATTTATCCATCATCTCATTCCTTTGTCGCTTAAGTGCCTCTTTGAGAAATATTTTGAAACAATCTCCTGCTACCTTTTATTTATTTTCTTTCACCATGGGAATTCGTCAGGGTCGGTGAGGCTAATCTTCCAAGGGTTCAACCAGTTCATGTCCCAATTTCTTATACCCTGACCTCATCGAGGACATGCACAGAAAAACAGAGAAAGAGAATACCACTCTAATACCACAGATCCAAATCTATGAAGGAATGAAATGAAATATAGATTTAAATGAGAACACAAAGATACAGTGGAAACAAAACTTCAATTAATAAATAGCAAGTGTTGAAAAATGTTTACATACATAAGAGAAATAAACTAGCTCGAGTGATGGTAGCTTATCTCTGAGAGATAGGTGATGGTTGTGTTCCTTGTAAATTGTGTCACAATGAGGCTCACATGATGTTTTATCAACAAGAAATAATGGAAAACCCTAAACATCCAAAAACCTAACCTGAGGAGATGAAGTTCCAAAGGTTTGTGGGCCCTACTGGGGTTAGTCGTAACGTCAACTTCCCGGTATTGTAACTTGGCACGTACGATACCTTGTTAGAAATACTTATCTAAGGACAACAAATTTCAACTACAAAGCCCTACAATGGGCTTTTGGTTTGCTCATTTTCCAAAAATACATTGTATAGGGCCTTAAAACAGATATAGAAGGTCAAGACCTGAACAACTACTAATAATAGAAAGTATGTTAGAAAATAGGAAACTGAAATGGAGCAATGTTGGAGGTCCAAGTGGAATATGTGAGTAGCCACCAATATCCACTTGGATTAGTCATACCCCCTTAGGAATCAATGGTCCCCATTTCATTGCGTGCCTCCATGAGATGGGGAAACTTCCTCAGAGCTTGGTCCTTGGTTAGCCACTTGCCTTCGCGCAGGAGTTGGCAGGCTTTGACAACCTAATACATTTGGATCCTTTGTTGGTGAGTGTGGTTAATATATTTTTCCATGATCTGATCAGTTATGGCCTATTCAAGGCAATATGGATTTAGCTCTATTGGTGTCAACTTCTCAACAATGTCTGATGTGTCCAACAATGGTGGAAAGTATGGTTGAAAGTGGTCCACATTGAATATGGGGTGTAGTCCAAGGAATTGATGGATACTTAGCTCGAAATAATTGTCACCTATGGCCTTGGTATGGTGTGAGGCCCATATCGAAGTGGTCGAAGATTCTAATAAGCTCTGGCAAGGCATTCCTTCTATAGATGTAGCCATACCTTGTCGCCCACTTGAAACTTTTATGGCACCCGATGTTGATCATGACATTTTTTATAATTGGAATTTGCTTTATCTAGGATATCATGAACCTACTGGTGGATGTGTTGGATGCGTTCAATAAACCTAGTGGAATTACCAATCTCAGACTATACATGTGCAGATTCTACTTGTGTAGTCGCCAGAGGCATGGCAACATCAATCGGGAACAATGGTTGAAATCGAAGGCCCACTTGAAATGGATTGTGGCCACTTGAGCTATTACACAAGGGAAGAGTCTCATCCCATGCTTATGGATTCTTGTAGTTCTACATGCGTGGTATGTGCGTTATCATCTTGTTGGTGACCTCTGTCTAGCCATCAATTTGTGGATGGAATGCAATCGACTTGGTGATCTTGGTGTCCAACAATGACCAGAGGCTCAAATAAATATGCTAGGGAATTTGTTATCCTGATCTAATAAAATGGTCTATCGAATCCCAAAATGCACCCATAATGGTAATACTCTTCTTACAAGCAGCCAATATAGCCATCTTGGAAAATCTGTCAACTACCATAAATGCATAGCCATTACCATGCTTGGTATAAGGAAGGTCATATAATAATCCATGGATATGGATTCTCAAGTCTAGCTACGAGTAAGCAGAGGAGTGCACAGGCCTTGCTTCTTGATGGTTGGCTTGGCAATGGCACAGGTAGTGTGAGATCTTATATATTTTCCAATGTCTTGTCGGATTTTCGACCAACAGAAAAAATTCTATAGTACTGCCACAATTTTGTCTAGACCAAAATTCCCTACGACCCAATTGTAGTGTGCCTCCTAGATCAACTTGGCATGCTGACTTGAAGGAACACAAAGTTGCCCCTAGTTGCATAAAAAAGTGTCCTATAGGAGGAAGTTTGATACTTACTTTCCATTCATCAGCGTTTGGTATGTGGTAGTGAATTGTGGATCATATTTGTACAGTTGCATCCATCCAAAAGTCTCGTTCCCACAAAAGTTGAGAACAGCAGTCAGTGCCATAATCGAGGGCCTACTGAGGCAATCTACAATGTTAGTATTGTTTCCTTTCTTCTATGTAATGTTCAAATCAGATTGTTGTAGATACGTGAACCATTTCTGATGGAAATGATTTTGTAGCTTCCCTTGTGTCTTTATAAATTAAAGAGATCGGTGATTTGTGTGGATGACAGTGTCCTTCCCCAAATGTAATGTTTCCACTACCTACAAGCCTTCACCATGGAATACATCTCCTTATCGTAGGTGGGGTATTCCCAAATTGTATCAGAGAGTATCTCACTACGATAGGTCATTAGATGTCATTGTTCGGTGAGAACTGCACCAATATCATAGTCGAAGGCATCTGCCTCAATTTCGAATGGTTGTTTCAGTTATGGTAATGTGAGTACTGACGCAGAGAAAAGGCAATTTTTTAGCTCAATGAATTCCTTGGATTTTGCTCTGCCCTTGGTAAATTGACTCAACAGCTAAGTGATATGAGAGAATCCCAACACGAACCTTTGATATAAATTGGCAAGGCCCAAAAAGTTGCAAAGTTCTATTAGAGCTATAGGGGTTTGCCAATGTCAAATAACTTAAATCTTAGCTAGATCCACATGTACACCTTTCTCATCAATGATGTAGCCTAGATATTGTACTTGGTTCATGCCAAAGGTGCATTTCTCCAAGTTGGCATATATTTTGTGTTGTTGCAGGGTTTGAAGGACCTGCCAATTATGTTGCAATTTCTTTTCTAAACTCTTGCTAAATATGAGGTTATCTTCTAGATATACAACTATGAAGGAGTTGGTGAAAAGCTACAAAATGTCATCCAACAGCCTCATAAAAGTTGCAGGGCCTTTTTTCAACCTAAAGGGCATGACCAACCACTCAAAAGACCCTCATTGGATTTGAAGAAAATCTTCCATACATTTGTGTGTTTTATTGGAACTTGGTGATAGCCAGGCTTCAAATAAATCTTGTTGAAGTATTTGGCCCCCCCTGAGCTGATCAAGGAGGTCATCAATCTGTGGGATTAAATAACTATTCCTGACAGTGATTTTATTTAGTGTTTGATAATCAATGTATAGTCTAAAGGTACCATCCTTCTAACAAGTACAATTAAGCTCCCACAAGGTGATGAACTTGGTAAAATGTTCCCTTTTTGTAGTAGCTCCTAGATCTACTGCTTGATTTCCCTGTTTTCCAAAAGAGAGCGCTAGTATATTGCCCCATTTGATAGAGGTGCTTTGGGAGTTAGATCAATCGAATTCTTGACCTGACAGTGTAAAGGTACCCCTGTGGGTGAGGAGAACATGTCCCTATACCCTTCCATGACCTTATCCACTTGCTTTTGTTGCAAAGAAGAACCATTTATGGGGGCCATGGATGTATACATGATCTTCCCCTTGCTTTGTGAGTGAATTGGAAAGAAAAAAAATCCCAATCTAGGAGATGATCTTACTGCACTCCTCAGCAGAGATCAAAGAAATGGTAGTAGGCGAGGCTATCTCTGGTATCATGTATAGTTTATGAGATATTTTTTCGGCGTAAATCACATGATATGCCGAAAAAAATCTCTCATAAATTTGATATCGATCACAGAAGCCTTAATTCAGCAATCATGTATAGTTCTTTACGCAAATAAATAATAACAATCTACGGTATGGACTCATACACGGCAGGATGGTTCCACAAGTATGGTTGGCCTAATAAAACATCACAAACTTCAAGAGGATGAACATCACACAGTAACTCGTCTGTGAAGGGCTTGATGTTGTAGGGAAGGTAGCACTGTTGGCTGACGCAGAGACCTCGTCCTTGATGGAGCCAGCCAATGGTGTAGGGATGTGGGTGTGGTGTTATTGGTAGGTCTAAATGCTTAATGACCTCTACTGAGATGAGGTTCTTTTGGATCCCATTGTCGAAAATAAACTGCAACTGAGAACCCTTTACCCACATTTATGAGTGGAAAAGGCACTCCCCCTCTTTTGGATCTTCAGGCTATGTATTCTATACCTTAGTGGTGGAAATAGTGGCATTGGGTTATGCATCAGTAATATGATTCCCCTTTTCATTCCCCTTGCCAGGTTCTGGCTCATAGCCAGAACATGCATCTGACTCTGAAGCTTTTAGTTTGACCTCTAGTGACTGCTTGGCATGACACTCATTTTTTTTGTGGGTGGGGCTTTTGTGGAACTAACACCACTTTCCTATGTCCTTCTTCGTGGATTTTTCTTTGCTTGTGGCTTAGATGGATTGTATTGGGTAACCCCACCTTGGATTGGTCATTTTTCTGCATTTTGGAGGTGTCTTTTCCCCGCTTCGGGTTGGCAGATCCAAATTCTTGCTTCTTTTATTTAAATATCTTATCGATCTTGACAGCATATTGATACGTGGCACCAAGCGAGGGCATGTCCAGTAACTCCATTTCTTCCTAGATGTATTTGTGCAAATATTCGTGGTACTTGATTACCAGATGTCGCTCAGAATGCTTGATATCAAACTTTGTGCGAAGGGTATAAAAAATATTTGTGAACTTTGGCACATCTTAGTTATGTTCCTGTTGTAGTGTAGTCCATTTTATGTATTTATCTTCATAGCACCCAATAGGGTAATATTGTTCCTTGATGATATCTTGGAAATAATTCCAAGAGGGTGTGACTGAAAATAGTGAGGGTTTCTCCTCATCCCTATTCTCATAGTAAGTTTCCCACAAATCCTTAACATGGGGGGGTGGCTTTGAGGAGCGAAAAAATAATATTATCCCTTTCAGAAAAATTATGGATTGAAAAATATCCTTCTAGCATATTTAACCATCTATCGAGGGAATTTGCATCTATCTAGCCTTCAAATATAGGAATTTCAGAGTTAACTTGTATCTTTAAGGTGGGGCGCTTCCAAAGTGATTGTTGGATGAAGATGCTTTGCCCATTGATACCCGTCAAAGGATATGGGAAAATTTATCTGTCATATCGTTCCTTTGTCACTTGAGGGCCCCTTTGATCAACATTTTGAAAGGATCTCTTGCTCCCTCATCTTTATTTTCTTCCGACATGGGAGGTCGTCAGGGTCGGTGAGGTCAGTCTTGGAAGGGTTCAACTAGTTCAAGTCCCAACTCCTTATACCCCGACCTCGTTAGGGATGCACACAAAAGAGAGAGAGAGAGAGAGAGAAAGAGTAGACCGATATGATACGACTGATACATATTTATGAATGAACAAAATGAAATATAGATTTAAACGAGAACAAAAAGATATAGCGAAAATAGAACTTCAATTAATAAATAGAAAGTGTTGAAATTGTTTACATACATAAGAGAACTAAATTAACTTGAGCGATAGTAGCTTATATTTAAGGAGAGATGTGATGGATACATTCCTTCTAAATCATGTTACAATGAGGCTTGAAAGCATTTTTCTTAACAAGAAATAATGGAAAAACCTAAACATCCAAAAACCTAACCCTAGGAGATGAAGCACCGAAAGTTTGTGGGCCTTATTGGGGTTAGTTGGAATATTAACTTCCTATGGTCATAACTTTGGCATACATTCTATTTTTGGTGTGTATGATACCTCGTTAGAAAGATATCTTAGAAGACAACAACTTCCAACTACAAACTCCTATAAAAATCTATGGGTTTCCCGCTTTTGAAAAAACCATCATTTAGGGCCTCAAAACCGCTCTGGAAGTTTAGGACTCGAAAAAGTGCTAAAAATAGAAAGTATGTTGGAAAATAAGAAATTTAAATGGAACAATGTTGGGGGTCCAAGTGGAATAGGAAGGTGGCCACCAATATCCAACTAGATCAGAAACACCACAATGTGGAATTAGAAAAATGAATATAACATTCCCCGCATCTTATAAAAATCATCAATTGACCTTAACAATGATTTTGTGGACATATTTTCTCTTCAAAACTAGGCGCAATGCTTAGAAAAAGGAAAAAATAATGTTGTGCACAAGATTTCCCTTGAGCACCTTGTGAATTCCCTTGTAATGTCAACAATTTATGTATGTCCTCTCCTATGTTGATTAGGTAAAGCTTGATCACATGTGTGAAGCCAAATGTACTTTTTTTTATGGAACCACACTCTCATATGTTGATTTGGGTCAAGTATGATCATTTTCGCAGCCCAATGTGCTTAATTTAAGGAAATGCATTTTTCTTATGATGATTTTTTCAACCTTGATCACTATGGTACATACTATGTGGACTTTTAAGGGATTCCACATTTGTGTGGAAGTTGTGTGTACCCAATTTGCATTTGCACCATTGAAGATCAAGGAGCCTCATTGAAGACTAAGGGAGGATGAGTCCAAAAGGAATTCGAGCATGTGAGATCATCTATTCATGTGAAAAAGACACATTATAGGTTTTATTTATTATTAATTAAGGAAAATATACTATTTTTCCCACAAAAATATATTTGTTTCATCATTAATGAAGGAAATACACTCTTCACTTAAATAAATATGTTCCAAGTTCATTGATTTACATTTTCGTTGAATGAATCATGAATATATATTAAGGATTTTTATTATTGCAAACACTTAGAAGCTAGGGTTATACAATATTATAGAAAGGAAAAATATTTTTTAGTTGGATGTAGAAGCTAGGGTTATACAATATTATAGAAAGGAAAAATATTTTTTAGTTGGATGCTTGTGTAGGTGATTGCCTTTAGAGACCATTCTTAGCTAGAAGGTTCTCTCGTATGGCCACTTAATCTCAAAGAGTAACTTCTTGAAGACCTTTGAGCAACTCAAAATGTTCTCTCTTATCTTTTCCTTGGATCCCCTTACTTTAATCACAAGTAAATGAATGGTTGTTTACTTGTTGAGGATAGACTAGGGCTTTGGTTATTAATAACTAGGTTACCAAAGACTACAATGTTTGACTTAGACATCCTATTGCTAGATTTCACCATAAACAAAATGGAGACTCCATCAATTTTGATATTAAGACCACTTTCCAAGATCATCCTTTTGTAGATTGGCGTTGAATTTAAAGGGTTTAAAGATTCCAAGTTTAAAGATTTTCAAGGGAAATTTCAAACACAATGGTTAGGTCCCTAAGAGATAGAAATGTTTTTCGACAATGGAGCAATTATAATCAAGACTATTGATGAATAAGGAATAATTTTTCTCACTAATGGGCACAGACTAAAGCTAGATCATAAGCCCTTAACTAGAGAAGAATTTGTTCAAAGTCTGCAAGAGAAATATGATTTGAAGTAGTAAGAAAATGGGGTCCTTCTCCTCTTCTACCAAGATAAACTTGATTTCTTTTCAATACATTCATAAAAAAAAAAAGAGAGAAAAAGTAATATAAAGCATAGTTATGAAAACCAACATTGTTGGCATACACTATGCAAAAAATCCTAGTTGAAAACCAAATTCTTTTGGAAACTTGGAGTTTCCTTTTTCCTTTCCCTTCCTTTTTCCCATTTCTCCTTTTCCCTTTCTTCTTTGAAAAATAATTTTTATATCAAACTAATTTATTTGAAGAATTTTGTTTATGCTTAAAGAGAACTCATCAACATTTATAGGCATATTTAGTTATTATCAACATCATTGGCTTTGACAAGAAATAAATATTCTGAAGAATCGAAAGTAAATATTTCAATATTTTCAACATTTTGTAGCCAGTTCAACATTTTGCAGCTAATTCATCGGAAAAATATTTTGGGACCTGCAAGAAAAGCAAGATCATAGCGCAAAAGTGAGGTAATGCACAATGGTAACTTTATGAATGGTCAATAAACTTTATTAAAGTAGAAGCTATAGACATTTGAGTCAATGGACTAATTATAAAGGTTAAAAGGCTCTCATATATCTCAATGATGACACTCGCTATAACTCACTGCCTATCATTTTTTTCATTCATATTAAAAAATATCCCTATATTATTTGAAAATATCAACACTCTGAAGCCTATGTTTTCATTAAAGAAATGTATCTCAATGATTCATGGAAAATTATGATTCAAAAATGGAGATTCCTATCATAACAATACTACCAAAATCCTTTCATGTCCATTTAGCCTCACATCCTTCATTGAAATTTATTCATTATACATCTCTTATCCTCCATTGAACCCTACGATAAATTGTTGAATAGGTGATGCAGTAAAGAAAGACTTATTTTGCAACAATGGGAGTAATTATCCACCATGAGCTTGTGGGTGTAAATTTATTAAATGCCTACCCTAAAGTCAAAGAGAAAATATAGAAATTAGTCTGGTTAAAGTTCTTTGACAAGTTTGATGGCCATGAAGTGGAAGTAACCAGAGCATTTGCGTGAGGATTTAATGGAGTTGAAGCAGAGATCAGGGACATAAAATTGAAATTAATTGAGTCATTTATTTCCAAAGAAACATAACTTCCTCGAAATTGTGAGAGTTAGTTCAAAAAAATAGAAATTAAAATACGAAAAGTGCAAATACTTCCTATATAACCCAGGTATGGATATTTTGTCATTCAAGAAAGGTATTCATGTTTTTGCATTGAAATCAAAATAACACAATTTATCGTTTGTCCTACAAAAATTCCTCACCTATGAAGGAAGGTATGCAACCCTTCTCTTTTAGCATGCTTGGCTATTAATGCATTCTATCAGAGGGAAAGAATTGAATTACTGAAAGTCTATGATTACTTTTAGTCGTTAGAGAAAGGAGAACAATGGGAAAAGGTAAAATGTCCTCTTGAACCAGAATTACATGATGATATTCCAGTCTTTGATCAACTTGAACTAGAAACAAATATTCCTTCTCCTAAGGAACAAGAAGATATTAAAACACTGAGAAAAAGGATATTTGAACTTGAGTTATTAAATAATCATATAAAACATGAGAATCATTTGATCAAGGCACAAAATAAGACAATGCTTCTACACATGTGCTATTAGTATTAGAAAAATTAGAAGCTTAAGAAAAATAGCAAGGTGCTCCAGCAAAAGATCAAAGGATTACAAGCTAAATTGTTAATGAGAAAACCAAGATGGTCAGTAAATGTGAAAAGCAAAGGAGTGCAGACAAATTTGGATGTTTTAATTCTAGATTTAGAAGAAATTCTCTGAAGATATCATTGCAATTTTGGATTTTTGTGGACAATAGGTGCATGAGGACATGCAAAACATTGAGTGTGGCAAAATATTGAGCCTCCAAAATTTCCTTCTTTTTTATAGTTTTATCTTTCATTTTCACCTCTCTTGTCACTTACTTCCATATCATTACACTTCCTCAATGAGTTAAGTATCACCTGGGCCATGTAAATACATCAATAAGGTAAATGTCCATTATTATCTCAAATCTATACTGTTTGCTTTATAAAATTTCTTTGATTAGAAATAAGCTACCGAACTGTGCAAATTATGTAGCTCATCCAAAATTTTGCACTTGATTCGAAGGTTTTATAGGTTCCTATGTTTCATAAATCAATAGGAGCATATCGAAAATTGCCAAATGTTGTCAAGATGGTGATCCACCTATCAGCCACATATGGAAGTTCACAAGGTCAACATATCATTCAAGTCAAACTCTCAGTCAAATCAGTTGTGGCACACCTATAGGTAGTAAAATATCAAGTGGGTGTGAAATATTCAAGTGAGCAAGATTTAAGGATCTAGATTTGATGATCTGATGAAGACCTAATGGATCAAGACCACTGATATGTCCTTTCACGATTCACTTCTTGATAGAAAATCGTTAAAAGGAAATGTTTTAGCAAATTTAAAATACCGGGAATTTATAGCCATAAGATTCTTAGTCTAGTTATGATGTAAACTTTGTAAAATGCTTCCCCTAGAAGCAAGTAGATAACTTTTTGAAGTTAATTTATCTTTGCAAAGACTATTGTATTAAAACTTTTTTATGGCTCACTCATAATTTCTTGTGGTCGATTCAAGTTTATGTTCTGAAGTTTGTAGTCACTCATGCATCTCTGGAAGGCCCCTTGCAGAAGTATGAGATAGTGTAATCTTGCTTTCATTTAGAAATTTCTTATGCTTTATTTTCATTCATCGCCTTACATTAATTTCTTTGCCTTGATGTTCCAATTAATGATTGGCAACGAATTGTTTTCACACACACAACCTTTGTTGTTTTTCCCATTCTTTCTAATGAGATGAAAAATCATATATATATATATATATATATTATATATATATATTTATTATAATATTATATGATAATATATATAATAGATATATATATATAATATATATATAATATATATATATATATATATATCCAAGCAACATAGTGTGTCACCATTGGCTAGAGAATTCTTATTTGAGTTCACCATGTGTGTCTACCATCCCAAACCTTGTTCTACACTTTTTAAACACTCTTATTTTTTTGATATGGTTGTCTCCACCTTGATAGTGAATTGAACCCTTCTATTGATGGAGAATTTTTAATTCTTTTAAGAAAAAAAATCGAACCTTGTTGGATCAGTGAGATAGATGGGAATGTTACCAAGCTTTATAGGCTTTGTATTTTTATAACACATATCAAGAAATGAATCCTTGAAATTTGAAATCTCTTTTCACAATATACTTTTTTTTTGCAAATATTTTTTCACTCATTTAACCAACAAAAAATAAAAAAGCATAGCATAAATTCATAACTTTCAAAAACTTTTGAAAATAATATGAAAGGAATGACCTTATGAATTTGCAATGAGGAATTATTATGACAAATACTAGAGCTTGATATTTATGGAGGTATGTCTTTCCTTTAAGGAATGAAATAACTTCAACTTGGACTCTTACTATATACCCATTGCCCAAATCGTTGAATTAGGAAATTATTTAGTTTCCAACTTATTTGCACCTACAGCATGGTAAACTTATTTGCTTTTTTAAATGTATACGTTGAAATGGAAGATCAACGTTTGATTACCCTGTTTAATATAAAAACATTTCAAGGTGTCGAGTATAAAAACATTTCTTTACTTTTAATGGGTCACGTCGGTTGAATATTTACTTTTAATGAGTTCAAGCTTTACCATTTTCGGTAATCTTCTGTATGAAACTCTTGAAGGGAAAACTATAATTTACAACTTTTTCCTTTTCCATATTCTTATAACCCAACTAGATATGGTAAATTATATCTTATTTCTCCTAAATAATATTGTATATTGTAAAAGCAAACAACTTCAATATTGTATATTTCTCCTAAGAGTGTATGTAGATTTCAACGATGACAAGTGAAAAATGATAATATGAAGGAACGAAAACCGTGAAGGTTGGAAAATTTTAGTGGAAATTCTGTTCTGTAAATTTTTCATTTTTTTAAGTGGGTAAAATTCGCTAAGAATCATATAACTCCATTTTATTTTATAAAGCAAACGAGTTTATATTCATGTCAACTTATTCATATATATTACCAATTTTATTAAATAACTCTATACTCATATGAATGTCAAGTCTAAATATTAATAATTGAAAAATGTTATTCATTCAAATAATACCACTCTTAAATATACTCATATAAATATCAAATCCAAACATTAATGATTAACAAAATAGTATCAATTCAAATAATACCACCCTTAAATATCATTGATGATAACAAACACATATTTTACGTTATGTCGTAACTATATACCGTATTAACACCATAAAACTCCAAACGTTATACACCAAACATTGTATGTGAACTTATAGAATGATAACTATATCATATCTATCACAAAAGGTAACTTATGACATTTGTTTATATAGTAATTGGAATTGTCAAACTTAGCATTAATTGGAATTGTCAAACTTAGCATTAGTTGAACTGTTTTTACCCAAAGTGTTTTAATGGACAGGACATATTTCACATATTTTACACTCCATTTTATTTTTATTTTAATGCATTCTGCTATGAAAATAATAACCTTTGCATAATGTAACCATGCAATTTTTAACTATCGTGATTCCTTGCATTACGATAATGCTAATGTCGGTTAAGAAACTATGTCATGACTCTGGATATGGACTTAATATATAAACATTTTCCACCACATGAGCATTTGCATGATTGATCACGTAGTATATATGTATCACAATGTCAACTGCTAATTTTAACCATCAAGTAAGGTACATTTTATAAAGGAGTTGTTATGAGTATCTTATCCAATATCAATACATGTCCCATGTATATATACTTAGTCAACATGTTGTGTGACTATTTTATATTTTTATTTTTTCAGTTTTAAAATGCACTCATGATAATTTACATGTGAAACAACTTTATCTCATGAGCAATTAACTATGGAAATGATTTTCAAAATTCGCCTGCCATGTATTTATGCTTAGTCAAGATGTTGTGTGACTAATTTTTTTTACACTTTCGAAATGCACTCATAATAATTTACATGTTTAATTTATATATAAAACAACTTTATTTCATAAGCCATTAATTATGAAATGATTTTCAAAATTGACATTATGTGTATCAATAAAGGAAATAAATCAACCATGTAGAGATAATGATTTTCAAAATTGACATCATATTTATTAATAAAGGAAATAAATCAGTCATATGGAGATAATTGTGATATTTTTACTAGGGGATAATTTAGTCTAATTTAATTTTAATATTGGGATATTGTTAGGTAAAATTGACTTGAGGTTAGAGTTAAGGTTGATTAGGTTAACCAATGGTAGTTTTGGGGTACGTGGTATTGTATACATATGGGTTTCTTCACGTGATATTGCATGTAATGGAGTCTATAAAAGGCTAGGAAGAATTTTTTGTAAGGTAAGCCAAGGAGGTGAGTGATGAAGGCTCACTTGGCTAGGTTGGTCAGAGTTTTGGCCAAGTCATATCAAATTTCATTGAATTAGAATTTTCCTGTAATTAGGGTCTTCCCCAAACAAATATTTTGTGTATTATAAAAATTAGGTTTGTATGTTATTATTGTTGCTATAATAAATATTTTTTCCTTTCATTAA
>APFE030679536.1:13218-29300 GCA_000404065.3 Pinus taeda
CTACACACCTACATGTGGACTCTTAGTTAGAGCATGGGACTGCATGCAAGATTCATTTTGCATGTTGGAACTACTACACACCTACATGTTGACTCTTAGTTAGAGCACGAGACTACATGCAAGATTCCTTTTGCATGATTTACTCCCTGATTTGATCCTTCTTTCACTCCGCAACTGGCTAGTTATCTCCGGAACTTGTTGTAGGTGTTGAGTGTTTTCATTGATCACCACTATGGTGCATTACCTTGGGACCTTTACCTAGTAATGCTATATCATGAGCATTGTAACCTATTTTCTAATGAATCATTCTTTTCTTCTTTTGATTTTCTCTTAGTGTTTTTGCTCTGCAAAGCTGTGTGTTCAACCTTTACTAGCTAGATTCATTTGTGCAGGTTTTCTAACACGTTTACATGGTATCAAGGCCCACAGGTTGCTAGATAAAAGGCGCACCAGTACTTTATTTTGTAGGTATTACAGCTTGGAGATCGAAGATCGACAGAAAATGGAGTTTCCCAAAGCATCGATCCTAACACCGTACAACTATCATGAATGGAAGGACCAAATGGCTCAATATCTTCATCATAAAGGGTTGTACAGGATTACCATGGCTATAGAAGTGGAACCCACTTCAGCCGTAGAGAAATCCAAGTACCTCAACTGTATGGATGAGGCCCACGGATCCATATGCATGTGCATCTCTCTAGAGTTGCAGTTTCATCTATCTGCCTACAATACTCCCAATGAGATTTGGAAAAAGGTTGAAGATCTCTACGGGAAACAGGATGAGATGAAAGGACATCTGCTCGAAGTGGAGCTACTCTCATTGGATCCACGGAACTATGACATAATTCAAGACTTCTTCACCAAATATAATGATCTATTACTGCAACTCAAGGGTTGTGGAATTGACAAATCCAAGGAGGAGAGTCACCAAGTTCTCTATATTATGTCAAAGCTCAGACCGGAATACTTCGTATTTGTGTCTACATTTCATTCAGTAAGGCTCGCAACAGGTAAATCCCACACTATGCATTCTCTCAAAGAATTTATGGAGTCCCTTATTTTTGAGCAAGATCAACTCATTGGCATGGGGAAAATCAAACCTCCAAAAGTGCATGCACTTGCTGTGCATGATGGAAGCCACAATAAAAATCATAGATATGATTCAAATTAGAAAAATACGCAGCAAAAAGACAAGGGAAAAGTTCATTCCCATCCAAAGAAGGAAGGGTACACCAAGCCCTTCAATGACTCCTCCGGCTCGAGAAATGAGAAAGGGAAGAAAGGAAACATATGCACCTATTGTCAAAGAGGATTCCAATCAGAATCCTCTTGCATGAATAAACAAATTGATTAAATGGCAGAAATCCTTCAGAAGCACAACCTTGGGGATCACATCCCTCAGGGCGCCAAGAAGAAAACTGAGGATCCGCCACACGGGAAAGGTAACAATTTTCATGCTTTAGTTGCAATTAATTCTTCTCCTAATGCATGGATTATAGATTCTGGTGCATCACATCATATGGTTTCTGTAAACGAAGTCTATTCCTCTTTGGATGCATGCAAAGGACCTCCCATCCTCATGGGAGATGACTCACCTATTGAGGTCACCAGAAAAGGTAGAGTGGAACTTTTACACGAAAGCTTTGAAGATGTGCTTCATGTTCCAAAACTTTTGGTAAACCTGCTTTTAGTTTATCAAATCACTCATTCCGGCACTGGAAAGAGAGCGGAATTCACTCCAGATGCAGTGAACATATATGATCTGCATAGAAACTCCAAAATTGCAACTGGTGAGGTAAATAATGGAGCCAGACTGTATACATTTTCTGAATTTATTGAATCTGAATCCTCCTTATTGCTTACACATGCTGATGATAGTAGTAGGCTTTGGCACGAGAGGTTTGGTCACTTAAATTACATGTATATGCAACAACTAAGCAAGAATGAGATGGTGGAAGGCTTGCCAAATATCAATTTCTCCAAAGGAGTTTGTGAAGGGTGTGTCCTTGGCAAACATCCCAGAGAAAAGTTTGACACCGAAAAGACTCACAGAGCATCCTCTCCTCTAGATCTGATCCATAGTGATCTCATGGGGCCTTTTCATCATCCTTCCATCAACAAAGCGAGGTATGTGCTTACATTTATTGGTGATTTCTCGCGGTATACTTGGGTGTATCTTTTCAGGGCCAAATCTGAAGTTTTTGCGCACTTTGAAGATTTCAAAGCACTAAGTGAGACACAGTCAGAGAGAAAGATCAAAGCCATCCGTATAGACAACGGGGGGGAATATGTTAACACAACACTTCTGAACCTTTGCCTTTAGTCTGGCATACAGTTGCAGTACATAGTTCCATACACTCCGCAGCAGAACGGAGTTACTAAGAGAAATAATCGATCTCTCAAAGAGATGGCTTCCTGCATGTTGCATGCTAAGTCATTGCCTCATAAACTATGGGTTGAAGCACTTAATTGTGCTAACTACATCCAGAACAGATCTCCTCATAGGTATGTCAAGGATCAGACCCCCTTTGAGGTTTGGAGCGGCACTAAACCAGAGGTCACCCACTTTCGTGTTTTTGGCTCCCGAGCATGGGCCAGGATCCCCTCTGAAAGGAGGAAAGTTCTTGATCCACAGAGCATTGAGTGCATCTTTGTTGGATACCCTAATGGTGTGAAGGGATACCGGCTCCTGATTTCCTCTACGGACAAGCTCATCATTGAGCGAAGTGTCAAATTTGAGGAAAATCTCTCACATGCACCTCAATTGCCGCATGAAAACACCTTTTATCTACCTCATATCCGAGATGATGACTTAGTACACTCAGATGCAGATACAGAGCATGCAGATGCCGAGGTATAGCATGCAGATGCAAAGACAGAGTCTTCAGATACAAATCTAGTGCATGCAAATGATGATCCACATCCAAGTCCAGATCGAGCTTCCAGTAGTGAATCATATTCCCCTGTCATAAATAAGAGAACAGGGAGCTTACGTGAGATATATGCACAAGACCACCCAGTTGCTAGAAATGGTCTTGTGGGGGATAATTCTGATCTGTAGAGGACTAGCTCAAAGTTTATTGAGCCTCCTCTTGTCCTCACTGCCACTGAACCATCACCATCCTGGCATTGTCATTTGGTTCAGTCTTCTGATCCACAGTATTATGTTGAGGCTGTTGGGCATCCATTTTGGGAGTCCGCCATGGAGGAGGAATATAACTCCATCCTCAAGAACCAGACCTGGGATCTGGTCCCCCTTCCTTCAAGAAGGAAACTTGTCCGATGCAAATGGGTCTACAGGACCAAGAGTGCTGCAGATGGGCAAATCCCCAGACGAAAAGCGAGGCTAGTAGCTAAAGGCTTCCAACAAGTGCATGGCATTTATTATGACGACACCTTTGCTCCAGTAGCAAAGATGGATTCCATACGCCTTACACTTGCCATTGAGGTTGCCCAGGGATGGGAAGTACATCAGATGGATGTGAAGAATGCCTTTCTTCATGGAGACCTATCAGAGGAGATTTACATGGAGCAGCCACATGGTTTCATTTAGGATTCATCTTTGGTCTACAGACTGAAGAAATCTCTCTACGACCTTAAGCAGGCACCGAGAGCTTGGTATGCGAAGATGGATTCTTTTTTCTTATCACAAAACTTTGAAAGATGTAAGTCTGATCCGAATGTTTACATGCTCAGGACACATGATTCTCTTCTTCTCTTAGTTTTGTATGTGGATTATCTCCTAATCACCGGCAGCTCGGCTTTAGCCATTACTATAGTCAAGAGGGCCTTGCATGATAGGTTCTTGATGACGGACATGGGTCCATTACACTTCTTTCTTGGTCTTGAGATTAGCCAAGATACCACAGGCATCAAAATCTCTCAGGCTAAGTATGCACAGAATCTCCTCGAGAGATTTCGCATGACTGATTACAAGCCAACACCGACTCCTTTTCTGTCTGGGGTCCGCCTTGAGGATGGAGGTGACACTCCATTAGTTGACAGCACTCTCTACCGACAGCTAGTGGGGAGCTTATTGTACCGCATCCACTCCAGACCAGATCTCTCATATGCAGTAGGGGTAGTTTCCAGATACATGCAGGAGCCACATGAGCTACACTGGAATGCTGCCAAGCTCATCCTCCGATATGTGCAGGGTACCATCACCTTCGGGATTCACTATGTAGCAGGCATTGCATTGAATCTCCTTGGCTTCAGAGATTCTGATTGGGTGGGAGACAACATTGATCGCAAGTTCACCTCCGGATATTCACTCAGTCTAGGATTTGGCCCTATCTGTTGGTCAAGCAAGAATCAGGCTAGTATTGCTCTCTCCTCAGCTGAGGCCGAGTACAGAGGAGTAGTCAACATCACCATTCAGGCTCTGTGGCTACAAGACTTCCTCACTGAGTTGGGCGTCCAGTTCCACCAGCCCATTGTCATCTGGTGTGACAACTAGAGCACTATCAAATTTTGCGGGGATCCAGTACAGCAGTAGCAGACGAAGCACATAGAGATCCATATGCACTACATCAGAGACTTAGTACATGATCGGGTCATTAATTTGCAGTTATGTCCCTTAGCAAAACAGACTGCAGACATCTTCACCAAAACATTCACTGAGCAGAAGTTTCACTCTCTGCATGATCGTCTTGGAGTGAAGGACACATTTGCTTACCAACTGTCTTTTCTTCCTCTTTTCTTTTGATTACATTGTATTTTGAGGGGGGGGTTTTCCCACGAGGTTTTCCCTCTTTCCTCAATTTTATTACAAGTTGCACTCTATTTTGGGTGACCTTTGGCCTTAGTTGCCAGGGCCCATTTTCTATTTTTCCCCATAGTGGTGCTCAGGGGGGGTGTTGGAACTACTACAAACCTACATGCGGACTCTTTGTTAGAGCATGGGACTGCATGCAAGATTCCTTTTGCATGTTGGAACTACTACACACCTACATAAGGACTCTTATTTAGAGCATGGGACTACATGCAAGATTCCTTTTGCATGATTTACTCCCTAATTTGCTCCTCCTTTCACTCCGCAACTGGCTATTTATCTCCAGAACTTGTTGTAGGTGTTGAGTCTTCTCATTGATCACCACTATGGTGCATTACCTTGGGATGTTCACCTAGTAATGCTATATCATGAGCATTGTAACCTATTTTCTAATGAATCATTATTTTCTTCTTTCGATTTTCTTTTAGTGTTTTTGCTCTGCAAAGCTGTGTGTTCAACCTTTACTAGCTAGATTCATTTGTGCAGGTTTTCTAACACATTTACAACTAAGGGAAGGAAAGAAGGTTATTCCAGAGTGTCTATTTTGCACCACCGCCATTATATCTGATATAATCCATTATTATTCATTTTGCGTAGCGTGCCCATTCTGTAGTTACTGTATTTTCTACGTTATACTCAAATGGGTATATATACATATATAACAAGTTGTAATATTTTTATTGGTGTGATGGCTTATGGTATGGGTAATATGCTAGTGTGGTGATGAAGGCTTATGGCTTGTGAGCTTGGTTATACTTATGGTTCTTTGTTAACCCCTCCCTGGTGTGTTTGTGGCTCTTAAGGAAAGACTAATCCAGCTCCTCCTCAAACTCCTTAACATGTCCTATATTGATTAGACTTTGCTCCTCAACAAATTATGAACCAAATTATGTAAGCTTCGTTCCTCCTTCCATCTAGTCGAGGTAGGAATGTGTGTTCGTAGATGTATGTTTCGTGAGGGGTATGGCCTCTCTCTTCGGTCTGGGTTTCATGGGTCCTTTCTCTATTTTCGAACCAATCCAATATTCTCAAAAGAGAAAGGCTTCATAATCCCAATACAATGAATGAACGTTAGCAATTACCCAATCTATCTCACTATAAATGGCTTCCCATCTCTACAGAGATTGTATCCTTTGGACATCTTGTCCTTCCATGGGTGATCATCTTCCATACCTCTCTTCATTCAATCAGGGCTTTCATTCATGACCATCGCATGCGGCTCTCCCTACCCCGGATCAACAAGGGTGAGCTTGCAACCTCGATTTCATCATCTCTTTTCTTTCTCTCGCCTTCCTCACTAGTGGCTGTCCTCCTAGCTTTCCTTCATATGCTGGTTCAACCAATGGATCAATAGAGTCTACATAATCAACTATTACAACTACTACAACTTGACCTGATTGCTGCTCCTATTTCTCTTTCTCTCTCTTGCTATTGGTGATGCTCCTTCCTTCACTTTGACTTATGGTGCTACCACTACCTTTTCTTCTACTGGAGCAGCTGAGTCAACATATTATGAATCTACAGCTTCACCCACATCCACTACTTCCTTCGCCACTTAAGCTTATTACTTTGCTTCTTGTGTTCATACTCCTAGATCTATAGGTTCTTAATATGGTGTTGCTCCTTCATCATCTTTCACTACTTCTACATCTCGAATTGCTTCTTCTAGCTCTCGTTTTACAATAATGACCTAAGAGAAAATCAGATTTAGGCCATCATGAAATCATGAATTTGAGCACTAAGCATTGATGATAATCCATGAGCACTTAGAATTCGAGGCCTATGAAATTTATATCTCCTCACCCACTTTAAAAGTCTATTAATGGTGTATGATATTGAAGTTTTGTTTTATAATTAAATTCATTTTATGTTAATGGAAATATTTTTTTCCATGAATTTAAAAAATTTGTATGAATAGATAGAAAAAATATATATATAATGAATTTTAAAAAGTTTATATCGATAGTGTAGGTAGGAATGGAATTTAATGGCTTAATATTGAGGTAGGGATGGAACTGAATGACCTAATATTGAGGTAGGGATGGAATTTAATGACCTAATATTATATGAGGTAAGTGTTGCCTATGATATGAGGTAGAGTTGTAGTCTTCAATATCATAAATAAATTTTATATTTATTATAGATTATTTGAAATAAATTTTATATATTTATTATAAAAAGTAATTTAAATTAAATTTAATATATTTATTATAAGTTATTTGAATTATTAAATATATGTGAATGAAATTGTTAAAATATATTTGAATAAATAAATTTATTTTTTTTAAAATTTAAAATATTAAAATATATTAATAATATTAATTTAATAATAAAAAAAAGATTTTATTTATACAAGTAATTTTTTTTCGTTTATTTTAAATAGAGAAATATTCACATTATATAAGTAGATATTGAGTTTAATAGAAAGATGATTCTCAAAGAATTTATACATAAATTTATAGGTGAGATCAGGTCTTACTTATATCTATTTACTTCTCATTTCTTTCAATAAAGAATGGATCAATTTTATATATTTCAACAAGTTATTTCTTAATAATTAGTTAGGGTTCTATGATGGAAATATCATAAGTTTGACTAAATGGGTTTACAATGTCCTTGTATGTATATGAAAAAAGATATTGTCCTTGAAATATCATAAGTTTGGCTAAATGAGTTGAGAATGTCCTTGTATGTATATGAGAAAACATGTTATTTTTTTTCCTTGTTATAGCTTATCCTTTCAAGGATTAACAATTGTAGTTTTAGATTTCTAACTCTTTAAAAAAATAACATTTAGATAAGAGATGATCTTTCCTTGGTTGATTCATAAAACCCCATCTATCACAATGCCTTTTATGGATTATTGTAATGGAAATGTCCTTTTATGGATTGTTGTAATGGAAATGTCCTTGGCGATTGTTGGGTAAGTGTGAATAATTTTTATAATATAGTGAATATTTTTTTGGAATTTGTCATTTTAGAAAAAGACTTTGAATAAACCTCTTGTGTCAGTCCAAATGTCCAAAATAAGTTAAGCAAGGACAAGAAGGAAAATCCAACCACCTTAAGAGAAAGTGGTAAAAGAGTGTAAGCATTTGATCATGTGAGTGTTGGTTAAGTGTGAATAATTGTTATAAAATAGTGAATATTTTTTTTGGAAGTGTTGGAAAGTTTACATAATTTGTAAACAATTATTCTCAAATCTATGCCTTAACACATTTTCTTTGCAACATCTAGTGCAGTTCCTAGTTTTATTTGTACACATTTCTTTTGGGATCCACAAGTCAAGAATAAGCATGACTATTGCTCCATCCTAGGGATATCAAAGTTAAAAGTAACCCAATATATATTTCTGCGTTGCGGGATGACAAAAGCATAAACATTAATATTACTCTCAATATTATATGTTTTTGAGTTTTTATGGAAGGTAAAAACTTGTTGGTAGAATTTTTTATTTTTGTTATTTAAAATTGGTTTTTGATTCAAAGAAATTGTACATATATAGATTTATCACTCAAATTGTTTTGGGGCATTTGAATTGTGGAAGAGTTCACAACTTAAACTTGTGATTCTAATAAAATCCTTTAAAAAATAGGAAAATTACATTGAAAAATAGACCATAAAACCTTCAGATTATATAATAAATAGACTATTACTATTTCTTTGGAATATCAAAATCAAAAGTCATCTTACATATATTCTTTTAGCTATTTAAATACAAAAAAACCTAATTATTTATAAATTAATTATATATTATTTTTTATTTTCAATATGAGGATAGAATTATTTATAAATTAGTTATATATTACACTAGTGAAACATGTTATTATAGCTATTGATCTTATTATACTCACAAAACTAATATAATAGTCATTGATATTGCTTTGAGGTAGTATTAATTTAGTTGACTATTTTGTATGCCGATCAATTTAACCAAAGTTTTAAAACAATATATTATTTAATAATTTATTCAAAAGAAAAAAAAATATGAGTTTTTTGGTTTTCATAGTCTCAGAAAAATTTGAGTCTTTTTGTGGGCTTCATGCATCTTGATATATATATCTAGTAGGAATATTTATATTAATTCTAAATCTATCTAATAAGGGATAGACTAATGCTAGAACTTAGTAGCATTACTCAACAAACATTAAATGTTTAATGTTATTCTAACTTTAATTAATTGGGAGCAATTTTGATTATTTTTAAGCATTATTTTGTTGTTTTCAACTATGTTAGGGTGTTTAATGAAGTCTAGTTGCAGTGTCCAGTGTTGTCTAGTTGTGTTGCATGCAAGAAATATTGTGTTGAGGTGTCTAGGGAAGGATTAAACCAATGTGGCCTTTTCTGAATACATTGAAGTATTTCTATTGCCCCGTGCATTAAAGCAACATTGACAGGTACTTACTAGGTATTATATCTCCTTCACTTTGTACCTGTACATTAAATCAACTTTTCCAAGCACCGTATCCCCATTTCCCGATACAATGAAGCAACATTGCCATTGAAGCATATTTTCTAGGTACCATATCCCCATCACTCGATGCACTGAAGTGATTTCTAGGTACCATATCCCCAACGCCTATACAATGAAGTAGTGTTGTCAACACAATATCCCTTTCACCTTTTCACCTTGTACATTGGAGCTTTCATCATATAATCCATTTGCATTGAAACATTCTAACATAGTAGTACATTGAGTGCACCTTATGCAAGAAACAACTTCTTCTTCAAGTGGCTAACTTCACAAAACTAGATTTTACACAAAATCCTATGAAATTTGGTATGTAAATAACACCGAGTTTCAATAATAATCAATTTGAATGCAGATATAATTTGAATTTATTTTACCTAATTTTCCATGTGTTTGTGTGTTCTCTCTGGTTTTTAGAAATACAAAAATATTATAAATTTTGTCTATGTTTCATAACTTTTTATTAAATAATTTATTCATGCTATATTTGTGTTTTTTTACCAATTATATTATTAAAAATTCTCTAATAAAAACTCTAGGTTAAAAGTTATCAAAATCTACCAATTATATTATTAAAAATTCTAATAAAAACTCTATGTTAAAAGTTATCAAAATCATAAAAGAAATAATCAGTAGGCCTATGACTCTCTCAAACTCAATTCATCATCTAAATTTCGTTAAATAGCTTTCTGCAACATAAATACATATAGGCGTATGATTCTCTCAAACTCAATTAATCATCTAATTTTCGTTCAATAGCTTTCTCCAACATAAATACATATATCAAAAATAATTAATTATATTTACGTGGAATACATATATCAAAAATAATTAATTATATTTACGTTTAAGATTCCACGAATTATGTTGGAATAAGAATATCAAAATATATAGTTATATTTACGTTTTGAGATTTCAACGGTTATATTCATTTTTACATATTTATATTATATTATATATTAAGATATAAATTGTTTTTCCTTCGTTATTATGAAATGTTTATTAAAAACACCACGCCATGTAATGCAGCACAGTAAGAATACCAAAAAAGTCATAATCACAATTGAAGCGAAGGCCTACATTGCAAAATGCCGTCCTACAGCAACAAGTTTATTCTGAACGAATAAGTTCAAATCTCAATATTGATAGAGGGTTTGCAAAGGTTTTATTTTTATTTTTTAATTTAATGAATTGATTTTAGTGTCGTTATAATTATTATGGTGATAGGTGTTCTATAATTATATATATATATATGGGGATGTTGCCATGTAACATTACATTAAAAATATGTAATTGTTATATTAAAAAATATATACGTGTCAGCGAAATTTGTCATTTAATATTAATAAATTCAATTTTGAAAATCATATATATACAATTTAGCTTAGTAAATTTATATTTTGTTGCTTTCAGGTTTTTGGTTGTAGGAAGGTAAACTCCATATAATGGAAGGTGCTCAATAAAATTAGGAGTGGGGCAATATTGAATAGAATATAATATTTAGGGTGGGGTGTGACCTGAAATATTAGGTAAAATTTAATAATATTACATTTTAATTAGTATTGGCAACTATTTATTAGGTGGAGGCGGTTATAAATATTGGGTAGCATATAGTATTGTAATATTATATTTTATGTAATCAATATATTTGTAACAATTAATGTAGATGTGTTCCATTTATAAATTTAATTACTAAGCAAATAAAAACTTAAGAAGGATTACAACCAGGCTGCACAATGAAACTGAGATCCGACCAGCGATGAAAGGACCAACAGAGACGAGAGGACCCGGGTGAGAGCTCTCGAATGCGAGGGGCAATCTGGTGTCTACACTCCCCTTTTGACTTGTTCTTCTAAATCTCCCACCCGCCCCCTTCAAAGGCCGAGCAGGAGACAAAACAGATGAACAGGGGGCCAAAAGCTATGAGTGAAATGCTCAGAAGCTGCCTCTTAGAGCCAAAAACCCGAACATAGTCCTTGAGATGATAAGCTAACGCAAGAACCTCCAGAGTGAAACCCAAAACCTGCCAATGGAAAGAGATGAACCGGTGGAGCTTCCCTGTGAAGGCCAGACCCAACATTCTCGTCAAAGGCCCAGGACCAACAGTGAGAACCAAAAAATGATCAAAGGTGAGGGGATGAGCCCAGCACAACGACTCACAATGCTTCATCGCGAACACAGGGCCGAGCCCATCCTTATACTAGCCAGACCTTCCTCGAGAAACCCCAATCATAACTGCACCATTGATGATAGTTGCCATCTCTTGCAGGTAGCAGCGTGCGGAGGAGGAAACCATTACAATGGACACACAGAGTGAGCCTGAACCACTTGACGTGGGAGTGTAATGGCTCGCATGCCACGCTCTCCTCCCCTCACTCGCATTTAACACCTTGTACAAGATGGGCAGGTGTTGCGCCGCCTCGCTCCACCCCAGTCCCGTGAATTTAATCGCCATGTCAGTCACCCGCATCTGGGGATATATGTTTAAAATTTTACAACCAAATATGTTTTTTATTAATTTAGATACTTTCTTAAATGGGATCATATTTAAGAAAGAGAGTGAGATGAGAGGGAGAATAGAGTGTGGGATAGAGACATAGAGGTGAGAGACACGATGAGAGAGAGAAAGGAAGAGAGAAAGGAGGGGGAGAGAGGGAGGGAGGGGGATAGATTTGGAGGGGGAAATACATGGAGTGATGAAAATGGAATGAGGGAGAGAGGAAACAAGGGAAGAGAGAGATAATGAGAGGATAAAGATAGGGAAAGAAGGGGAAGAGAGTGACAGGGAGACATAGATATGGAGGGGTTTGGAATTTTACAATACATTTATTTTAAAACTTGGCATGGAGAATTATTATATTACATGCACACATTGCATTGGAGGATGATAATATAAATGAGGGTTTCATATGGAAATACATAGAATTAGGGAAAAACAACAATGATGTTGTGATTGCTTTTGCATTTTATAATATTTATGCAATTATTCAATGTACACAACAAAAGGATGAATGAGAATTCTTTTATGATCTATATGCATTTACTTAATGCATTTGAAATAAGGGAACAATGATATTTCTACCCATGGTTTTTAATCTAAAAGAATAAGTAGATTGTTACAAATAGTTTTGTAGCAAGAAAAACCACCGGGAAACAATATCATTGTAAATTGATTACCACGGTTTTGCATTTAGGTTAAATGCATTAAAGGTGGGATTTTGAGGACAATAGTTAAGAAATTGTATATATTAAATAGTTATTGTTAAGCATTTGATGACGCATGAAAAAGGTAGGAGAGTTATTTATGGATATGGATTTTACTTTAATTTGTGCATATGAAAGAAATTGTTTCTAGGCCAAGAAGTATAATGCATAGAAGATTATTTGTGATTCTAAGATGGTAACAGGTAGAAATTTAATATATGAGATAGAGATATTTTGGTTTTCTCACATGATTTATTTGATAAAAAAGGTCATAAATATTTTGGGTTTTGAAAAACCTATATTTCAAATAATCATGATTTTAGAGTTAATGATGATAGTGTTTTCCAGAAAGAACCATGACTTTCAAAATAATGATGTGATGGTTTTTAAGCTATATTTTTTTTGCAACAATCGATAGATGGATTGGAAGTTGATGAAGTCATTTGTTATTATTATTATTACATGCAAAGAGGAAGATTGTCAACTGTGGTTTACAACGAGGTGGTAAACAACCGTGCAACAAAGACATTGTTCTTGAAGAACATTGGGGTAAAGTGTTTGAGAAACATGGCATCATGTTTAATGTAATGACCTCTAGTTAATTATGTTTGAGTTAAGGATTATGTTTCTTTTGTAACAATTTAAACAATGGAAAAGAGATGGACTCCCTTGCTACCATTGAGTGTTGGGTGAACTCGCTCACGAAAAAATTAATAAAATAAACATTTGTTGGTTTTTCCCTTTAGCGTTTCTAGGTATATCGATGTCTATTTATATATATTTTTTATTATGTTATCTTGAGGAAACTTATACCTTGCATGATGTTAAAACTTACATCATTCAATGTGTTATTAACATGCCTAATTAAATGAACAATGTTAACGATGGAAAGCTACAACATAAAACATTATGTTAATAGGTTGCATTAAGGGTTATTACTCCATGAAATTTGATATTCCTTTTCTAAAGTTACTTAACTTAATGTTTGTGATTAAATCATTTGATTATAATTAAAAAGTATGAGAGAATTCATTTGAAAATATTAAATGTTGATAGAATAGGTTTTTTTTTTTTTTTTAATTATGTGTATTTTTTTATGTTACATACTTAGAAATGTTAAATATATGTAAATATTTCGTGACAATGAATATATATAACTAACACATCTATGTAAATATTCCGTGACAATAAATATACATAGTTAGCAAACTACTTAAACCCTTGGAAAAAGATAATTATAAAATCTCTAATTCATTCCCTAAACCAATAATAATAATAACAATAATAATAATAAAATGCATACCTTATTATCCAAGAATAAGTAAAAGGATTCCTCCCGTGGAAGGTTTTCAAAAGTTCTAGTAAACCATTTTGTTTTTTTTGTGTATAAGAAAGTGTATAAGAAATGGTGTAATGTTTTGTGATGTATTTAACATTTTGATGGGAAATATAAATAAAATGAAAATTAAATAAAAATATTAATGCAATGTAAATATTTTAACTCTATTAAAATAAAATAAAATAATTTTATGTAAAATTAAAAATTCTAAGTTATTATTTTTTTATTATTATTTTTTATTGTGTAGTTAAGGTAAATTTGATTTGGTCAATTTACTAATGGTTTTTGAACTGAAGGTTTATGAGAACTTATGGTATTCATGTGGAATATAACATATTTAAAGGGGGGAATTAAACCAACCTAGATCTATCTTAACTCCTTATCTACTAATCACTAAGAGGGATCAAATCAACACTTGGTAGATCTAGAGCTAAGATGGATCTAGGCTAGTTTTTTTTTGGAATGTTCCCATTCACTTGGTTTTTTTTTTTAAATGTTCTCGTTAACCATTTTATTTTTACTTTTATGTAGTTTTACTAAGTCAAAATGTTTACATGAAAGGACATTACAACATCTCTTACATACGGGCTGGAGAGCACCTCTCGCTCAGTTATAGTAAAATATATAACTAATTTTACTTAATATCATAAGAAATTAGTAAAATATTGTTAATAATAAATTAAAATGGTTATCAATTCAAACAACCAACAAACAATAGCTAAGTACATAAAACAACTCCATTTTTAATATTTATATTTCTAAAGATATAATCAACCTATCTTTTTACAAATAATATGAATGAAACAACTACTTTTTATATATATATATATATATATATATTAACATAGAAAATTAATAAAACTTTAATACACAACATTTTCAACCAAAAACATCTCAACTACAAATACATTATTAATGGTTATTGAGTAGGCTTAGATTCTCCATTACCACAATATAAAAATTACAAATTAAACAAACACCCAATATACCAATAATAAAACAAATTAAACTATAATACAACTGAATCAATATATCATAAATTCTTTTCCCATATTACAAATTAAATAAACTATTTTTATTATTTTTATAATAATTTTTATTTTATTTTAATTTTGTGTTTATATTCTTTTTCAATGTAACTAATTAAAATTAAAAATAAGGAATGACTTTTTATCTTCCACATACAAATTGAACATATAATAACTTCAAATTTTATTAAATATAAATAAAATATAAATATATAAAATATTTTAAAATGATATAAGAAACTAAATTATGATATATTTTCCTACTACAAAAAAATTCATTTAATGTTCTCACGTGGGAACATGACTACTCAGATGTAAAGTGATTAACCCGTAAATGATTATACCATGGGATTATCTTAAAAGTCATTCGCCTTAAAGTAGTTCGCCACAAATTTTTATATTGGATTTCATTTTTTTTGTGGCGTATTCCCTAAAATAGTCACGTGCATAACCTTCTTGGAAGGCCGCTAGATTGCAATATAAAGTAACATAAGTAGTGCAGAATATAATTATGTGATTTATTATACTTGTCGTCTTACTTGTTAAACTTATTTGATTCCAATTAATTTACAATTTTTTCAAGACAATTTATAAAATTGATTTAATTTTTTATAAAATTAATATTTTAAATTTAAAATAAATTTATTAAAATTCTTGTTTTTTTACAAAATGTGACATATTTTATTTGCGTTTAAATAAAATTATCATTGTTATAAGAAGAGTTTCGACGTAAATCACATAAAAAAATCTTTATCAACACGTTTCGAACCAACTAATATGATTCATCGTCAAAACAAATTAAATAAAATTTATTTTATCTACCAAATATCCCAGTCGTTAATTATCTTATTAAATAACAACGTGACAATATACTCATCTATGTTTACTGACATTAATAAACTCTGGTTTATTAATATTAGTTATGTTTGTTAAAATTAATAAACATGTTTTAAATTCACTGTGGCTTAATCCTCTATGCTAATTATTGGTGATTTTTTATTACATTACGGTGACATATATCATATAGGCATCTCATATATATTTTTGTTTTCGAAAATACTTTATTAAGCGAAACCATGGGCATCCTCCACCTACTTCCTACTTCATTATTGTTGCAAAGGCATTGATCATTGATGTTGTCAAACTAGTCTGTAGCATATTTTGTAATTAATTATTTTTTAATTTTGACTTAACCTAACAAATCATTAAAACCAAATTTTCTTAAAGCAATAAGATTATTATATATATATATTACATTTCATA